>CAUYRH010158671.1:0-13277 GCA_963574655.1 Perodicticus potto | reverse complement strand
CTCACCCCATGGAACTTGTATCTGGAGGTATCTTTAGGAAGTAATTAAGGTTAGATGAAGTCATAGGGTAGGGCTCTAATATAATAGGACTGTGGCCTTATAAGAGAAAGGTGAGAGAGAGAGAGGAGAGAGAGCTTTCTCTTTTTATTAGAACACAGCACAAAGCTGGCATCTGCAAGTCAGGAAGAGAGCCCCCACCAGACCCAACTGTGCTCGCACCCTGATCTCAGACTTCTAGTTTCCAAATTATTTAAGCCATTAAATAATTCTGTCATTTAAGCCACCCAAAATTTTGTCATTTAAGCCACCCAAAAATTTGTTATGGCAGCCTGACCAGACTAGGCAAATGCTTAAAAGTCTATAGGACATGAGAGCCAGGTGCAGGTTATGCAGCCAGAAATACTGACCAGACCAGCCATGAGGCCACCTGGTGAACACATGCCGTGCCTTTCAACAAGGACACCAAGCTTGCACAGGGGTGGCATATCTGGAAGCAGATTTGGCTGCCAGGCTGAACAGCAGATAGATGCCTTCCCTTCCGTGCTCATTGCCCAGCTGAAATCTCCTGTGAAATCTCATGGCAGAGACCTGGCAGCAAGGAAGTTTCTGGAAAAGTACTTTGTTTCTTTTACGAAGAGGTGGGACTCATAACGTTGGGCATTTTCAAAACATAGGAAGGGTGGGCATTTGTGTGCTGCTTATAGCCCAGAGATAAGGTAAGCCCTTTCCAGAGTTAGACAACATATAGCCTCCCCACTCGATGACCTCTGGTTACTTTCTGGTGACCTCTATTGGTTACTTTCATTGGTTAAATTTTCCCTTCTTTTGAGCACATAAGAAATGCCACTAACATTATCATTACGGGTGTGATTAAAAGATGTTCAGATTGCTGCCGAAATACTCAGGACTGATGGGGCCAAGATGCTGGAGAGAGGGAAACTGTGATGAGGTGAGCTAACATTTTGTAGCCAATTTTTCCCTGGGGGCATTTGCAAATTTGCCCATTGGGAAAAGGCTGAGTATTTAGGCTTTTCCTAGGTAGGAGGGCTGCTTTGTGGGAGGGACAGAGAAACCAGCAAAACTTTTGGTAAACTCACAGAGGTGTAAAGACAAAGCCAGAGATTTGAGAGGCTAAAATCCCTAGGGAAAGAGAGGCAGAAAAGTGAGTTTCACACATGGTGGTTTCCCCCCTCAAGAGATTTGGCAAGTTCTGAACAGTGCAGGGCAAGAGGCTAAGAAGCCAAGCAGAAAGTCTCTGGAAAACAGAGCAAAGTTTCTGCAGTCTTGCCATGCTGCAGAAATAAGTTAGAGCTCTGGACAAGGAAGAGGGGCCTTAGTGAATGCCTAAAATTCTTAGCTGGAATTCTGGAAAGAGAAAGCCTTAAAGGTAGGGGCCCGAGTTAGATGGGGTCTTATCAAAACTATAACCCAGCTTATACCCAGCTCAGCCCCCATGTGGTCTGTCTTGCAGAGAAAAGGTAAGCCCTCTCCAGAGTTAGACAACATCACCTGGAGACTATACATATACATTTGTAACACGTCTGACATTCAACAAAAATTACAAGACCTGCCAACAAACAGGTCAGAAACAGACAGAAGCGAATCACTGAAAACAAAGAGAAACAGGAGACCTGAAGGTGAACAAGGTTTTGGAGTTAGACAAAAGCTTTAAAATAACAATAATTAATATGTTCAAGAAAAAGATGGGGGAAAAATAGATGAAAAGGTTCAATTTTACAGAGAATTGGGATCCATAAAACTTCATAGTCCAAAAGATTGAGAGCATAGAGAACTCATTCGACCAAGAGATTTTGACTCAGCTGTTTTAGCTCTGTGTAAGCTATAAAACCCCAGGGCTTATAGTCTTAAAAAAATTGTCATACAGTGGCCATCACTGGCTGCTATTCTCTCCCTCAAGTGGTTTCCTTTAAGGATGATATATATCATGTGTCATTAGTCTTACTCTTCTCCACAAGCCCAGTTCCTTAGTCTGTTCACCTGGAGAAAGAGGTGCTTTTTGCTAATTCTAAATACATGTGCTGGGAATACTATTAGATATGGTGGCCCGGGAGACGAGGCTTCTGTGAGATGGTATTTGAGTTGACACTGAGTGACAAGAAGGAGCCAAACACGAGAAGATTAGGGTGAAGCAGAGTGGACAGAGTACAAAGGTTTAACCAGGGGGTCAGTAAACTTTTCTATAAATAGCAAGATAATAAAATGTTTTCGGTGTTGCGAACCATAGAGTCTCAGTTTCAACTGCTCCATTCCATCGCTATAAGGCAAAAGTCACAACAGACAATAAACAAACGGGTGGTGGTGTTCCAATAAAACTTTATTTGTGGACACTGAGATGTGAATGTCACATGTGAGATTCTTCTTTCAATGTTTGCCAACGTTTTAAACTGTAAAAACCTTTCTAAGGCTACAGTTTGCACATACAAGGTCGGTTAAGCAGGCGGGGGTCAGACCAAGCAGGCCATTGTGGGACATGGTAAGAATCAGAGTAAAGCCAAGTCCCTTTACTCCTCCAAATGTAAGCCCACCTGGGCAGACCAGAGTACCAGTGTGGGCAGCAGCTTCCTACAGCTCACGGAAGATCATCAGGTTTGTTTTATTTTCCCCTGTAACAAGAAAGGGCACACGAACAAAACGGCGCGCGCGCGCGCACACACACACAAACACACACATATATTGAAGCAAAGAGAGGACGTGCACAGGTTCACGGTGACGTCTCTCCAGCACGCATCAAAGGTTGCAAAGTTGCGCGCACACCTGCTCCCAGCCGCAGCGCACCTGCAGGCCAGTCCGCGGGCATTGTCTCGCGAGAGCCGTGCTGTAGTAGTGCCCCCGCCCCCACCCTGCCACCAAGTCCCTCTCCCCGCCCCCTAGCCCAGCCCCGCGCTCCGGCGCTCTCGCTGCCTCCTCCTCCGCCCCCGAGCAGCCTGGGCCCGACGCGCGCGCTGCCCCGCGTCCCCGCCCGCCGATCGCTCGCTCGTTCTGTCGCACGCACGCCGGGTAGTAATGTCACTTTGCCACGCGAGCTCCGCAGCCCCTACAAATCCCGTCCCGGGGCCTTCTCCCCGGCCAGGTGCGCGAGCCTGCGCGCTCCTCCGCCGCCGCCTCCGGCGGGTCCCCGGCGCGCCGGGGCCGGAGCCCGGCTGGGGCGGCTGCGCGCACGGCGCCTCTCCACCAACCCGCTCCCCGGCAGGTCCCTCGCTCGCGCTCCATCCCTCGCCGGCGCTCCCTCGCTCCCCCCCGCCCTGTGATTGACAGGCAAGATGTCGGTGTGGAGCGAGGCAGGAGCGATTGCAGCAGCCGTCACCCCCGGAGCCCGGCGGCGGCACCAGCAGCCGCAGCAGCGCGGGGAGGAGACAGCAGCCAGCCGCAGTGGCCGCCGCAGCCGCGGGAGCAGTGCGGACAGCATCTTGAGAACACGCTAAAGCACTCCAAACCGTGGACCATGCCGTGCCACTGCTACGGGGAGGGGGGCGAACCAGATTATTTTTTGATATAAAAGCAAGCCAGCCAAAAATAATATAATCTTGTCCTTGGAGAAGCCGGTGTGTAAAGAGTGAGCGCTATTTTCCTTCTCCTCTCCTCTCTCGCCTCCTCCTCTTTTTCCTCCTCTTCCTCCTAAGTGTACAGACAGCATCACATCACCTGGTCTGCTTCTGAGAAGCAGCATCTCTCCTTTTCAGGGACCAGAGACTCCGAGACAGGAGACATTCGAATGGAGTCGGCTTGATACCCCAAAATAAAATAATAAATTCTGACTCTTGTCCCCTCCTCCCACCCCACCCCCTCAGCCCTGTGTGAGATGTTGGATCTCTTCTTCACGAGACATTGTTGAGAAGTCGCGGTGGTTGGAGAGAGGCGTAGGGGAGGCTGCCTCTACCCCCACCCCCCTTTTTTCTCTCTGGGAGGAGGAGGAGGGGAAGGGGGATTGCAGAGCGAGCGATGGATGAGGAAAACATGACGAAAAGCGAGGAGCAGCAGCCTCTGAGTTTGCAAAAAGCCTTACAGCAGTGCGAGCTGGTCCAAAACATGATAGACTTGAGCATCTCCAACCTGGAAGGGCTTAGGACCAAATGTGCCACCTCCAACGACCTCACACAGAAAGAGATCCGGACCCTGGAGGTAGGTGCCGCCTACGGCGGGGAGTGTGGGGCGAGCGACCCTTCTCCCTTCTGCTCTTCATCCCCTGCCCTTTCCAGTCTGTTTATGGGGGGTGGCGGGAAGCGGGGTGGGTGAGCGAGGTGGGCACACGGTTCGGTTTTCTGTGATTTATCTCCTTGCGAAGCCTGGGCTGAATGTCCCTTTGCTGTGCTGCGGTCTGTGGTCTACGCTTGGCTGGGTGGTGGTAGTAGTAGTAGTAATTGTTATTCTTTATTTATTATTATTGTTGCAGCTGTTAGCCTTATCTTTTGCTTCCTCTCTGAGGAGGGAGTTCTTTCTCTTTTTTCCGCTTGTGGGTTTGTTTATATGCCACGGGGGCTTGTGTGCTGGCCAAGGCGTTAAGGCGCTGCAGAGAACCCACGTGACCTTGCGCATTCTGCAGGTGGTCAAAAGGTGGTTTTTGCTCGCGGATTGAGGCTGTCTGTAAAGGGAGACCTCTTCTTCTCTCAGCTTCTTTCTTCGTCCTCCTTTTGCTCCTTGAATTTTATTTTCCCCCAACCCGTGGTGTACTTGTCAGGAGGCAAGATGCATGGAAAAAAAAAAAACACACACATTGAATTACCCATTTCCAATCAAATCATTTTGATGCAGTGAGCTGTTGTAGGCCTAAAACGTACAAAAGAAAAAAAAAGATCCTTGGAGCAGCACACACAGGGGGTGTGGGAGAATACTCTGGAGCCTCTGTGGGACGGAGGGAAAGGGGTCGGGGAGGAGGAGCAGTTATCTTTGGCTTGTAACAATCTCTCCCGCAGAACTTGACAGGGAGTTTGAAGCAATTTTGGGGTGGTGGGGGTGGTGGTGGTGATGAGGGATGGATGCAAAGTTATTCAGAAAGAAAATGGCAACAATTATTTTTTCCAAAGACCATTTGGAAAAAGGAGGAAGGTTTCAAGAGCCCTAGAAAAAGCCTGGTGTCCACAAAATCAGTGCACATCCACATTGTTCGAACGTCTGAAGGGTTTAGTTCACTTCCTAATTTCAAACCAACCCAGCTGTACTCATGGCTTGATTAAATTTGGGAACTCTCATTAGCTGGCATTTGCCAAGGGTGGTGGCCGTGGAGCCACAAGCAAAGGGGTTCCCCCTGTGGTGGAGTGGGCATGGGCGGTGCTCCGAGGTTCACCCTGTTTCTGGCTCAGGAGTTTCCAAGGCCTGAACTTGTCAGTGCCTACAATCCCTGTAGTTCCCCCACACCCCTGTTCTAGCCTGGATGGGCATTTGTCTGAGATTCACTTTTAGTTTTCTTTTGCTTCCACGGTTTTAAATTTGGCCGGATGTCAACCAACATGCAGGAGGTTATGCCTCTGAAAGAGGAGTCTGTGCACGTGTGTGTGTGCACGTTTGAAAATTCTGCTTGCGGTCCTCCAATACATGTTTATGTGCACCTGTCATCTGGGAACATGATCCTCAGAAACGAAATAAGATCAATGTCACGGGGTTTTGGGGGAGTGGGATTGTGTTGGGAGGCACAAGTATTGCCTTTCATGGACCTTAGGAGGCCAGGTGAGGCTAGGACTCTGCTACTGGAAGACAAAACATGGGATATTTTGACCCAGCTTTCCATCCCCGTCTGAACAGCATCCAAGAGCAGACTCACTTCAGAACTGCCGGCAGTAAATAAATGACCCCAAAGTCCACCTAGGGTCTTTTCTGTTCTTCTGAGTCAGAAGTCCCCCCCAAATGCCAGTTAGCGTATTACTCTGTAAGTTTCTCCAGAGTTTTCTTTTATCTTCTTTTCAAATGCTTCATCCTCTGATAACTCCCTGGGCAGGGGTGATTGTGGCAGTGGGCACTACTTCCTTTCTGCCTGGTAGTTTTCTTTTTAACCTTAGGGGTGGAAGCATTGGTACAGTAGTGGTGGTGGGGTTACATTTGTAGGAAATGCATCTGTTTTTAGTTCTCTGGTCCCAGAATGCCACAGAACATGCCAACCACTATAATCCATATTGCCCAGGGAATGGTCTTGAGCAATTATTCCAATTTAGACTTCCCAGATATCTAGGGCTAGGCAGAGCCACTACAGAGAGGCTGGTGACTCAGGGTCCAACCAAGTCCAGCCAAACCTAATATTTGGATCCTAAGAGTTTCCTCAAAGAGTTGTCAAATTTTGTGTATCAGAAACACTTGAGGGTGCCTGTTAAAATGTAAGTTCACAGCCTCTAACTCAGAGATTCTAAGTCAGTTGGGATTGGAGATATGGTCCAGGAGTATATATTTAATAAAAAGTCCAGGTGTTTCTGATGTATGTTTTCCTGTTCCCACTTTGAGAGATACTAATCTATTAGGAGAAAAATGTCATAGTTCAGCTATTAAATGGTGAAACCTGCCTGCTCACAAACACTAAGGTATACTGAATTGACTATCCTGAAAACCTGGATAATAAGCAACATTTAGTATCATGTATACACTCCTGTAGAAACAAAAATAGGCAGTGGACACTTGGCCGTCAAGAGGCGTACTTCATGGTTTGAGAGACAAGGCTAATAATATCTGTGTGAAATGATGATAAAGTCCAAACAGTAAATAATATGGGGAATAGCATGTGGATTCATTAGGAGTGTGCTGAGCTGCATAAAATGGAAAGCCCACCCAGAGTGGTGAGGCAAATAATGGTTTCTTTTTCTCACATGATAAGAAGTCTGGAGGTAGATAGCTGCTTAAGCTGGCTCAGTCGGTCAGTGATGTCAGGGTTAATGTCTTTGGGAATCTTCATGACTTTTCCTTTATGGTTGCAAGATGGTTTCTACAACTTCTTCATGTATCATATATTCAGGTTCAAGATTTAGGAAAGAGGAGGATCAGGTGAAGGTGAAGGAATAAAGAGTTATGTTTCGGGAAATCCCTGAAATATAGATTCTCTAGGACGCCTTTTCCTCCCCTTTGCAAATGATGAATGATGTTTAATTATGTCTTTTTGGCCAGAACTGGGTCAAATGGCTAGTCCTAGCTGCAAGAGAGTCTGACAGGTGGGAATATGATTACACCAGGGGTCCTCAACCTTCTTAATGCTGTGGCCCTTTAATACAGTTCCTGTGGGTTGTGACCCACAAGTTGAGAACCACTGGATTGCACCATCATGATCTTCTTAAATGGATCATAATCTACTGTTTGGAGTAACCTTTTGGCACTCCATACAAAGTCAGGATTTTGTTTGCTTGGAAGAACGTGCCAGTAGAAAGCCAGTGATGTGATGTCTGCCACAGTATATTATTAGGAGATGTGGTGGCAAAGAAAACTTTGGAGTTAGACTGATGTAGTTTTGAATTCTAGCTTTTCTACTTACTTTATCTTGGGCTAATGATTTAAGTTTTCTGGCCCATAATTTAATTTTTTTGGCAAAAAACCAATAATATAATATTGCCTATCTCAGAGGATAGCTATAAGGATTAAAAGAGGGACAATTAAAAAAAAAAAAAAGAGGGACAATTTCAAGGGTCTAGCACTATCTCAAATGCAATGCCTGCAGGTGCTAAATAAACAGCAGCTGTTATGATGAAGGTGATTAGCATTTATGGTGTGGAATAGGAGGCCTGGGAGGGAACAACTCAGATCAGAGGGCAAGAAGAAAGAGCTTGGGCAGCATTTCCAAAGTGTGTTCTGTAGAACTTTAATTCTGTGGGGTGTTAGCAATTTTCATTCTTTCAATAAGTGCTGAGATCTAGGCACTGTACTGGATGGTGATAGTTAACAAGTATTTTGTGGACAAAATAAATTTTGTGGTTAATAAGTTTGAGAATGGTTGAATTAATTAAAGGGAAACAGGCATCTTCACCACAGGATTTCTCAGAGCCTTTAGCATGCTGTATATATGCATTGTGCCTCTAAGAGAGGCTAGAGTCTGCAGTATTTCTTTTTTCCAAGGATTTCTCTTGGGATTTTTGTTCCATAGAGTACACCTGAGGAAACATTTGGCAAATCAGTCAGGGAAGTCTGCTTGGTTGGGGATATGGGGATGTGGAGTGGGGCAAAGGATGGGGAGAGTTTAGTTGTCACAAGAGGGGAGCGCTCTCTAGATGAGAACAACAAACAGATGAAGGTGATATCAGGATCATGGTGGGAGTGGTAGGGACCATTCTGCCTGGAATGGAGGGTACCTGATAGTATGTCATAGGAAACAAATTTAGATCTCTAACTCTAGGGGTCTCACCAAGGACAGGAGAGTCAGGAACAAAGTTTCATCACTTTGAGAGAGGAGGTAGGAGTCTTCAAATGTTTCGGAGTGAATACAATAAAAATAATATTTAAAAGGTAGTCTAATGGCAGTTGACAGCAGGGGCGGGCAGACATTTTCTGGAAAGGGCTCGATAGTGCAGAGTTCAGGCTTTGTGGCCCCTGCAGTTTCCAGCACAATTGCTGGACTATGCTGTTGAAGCTTACAGCAACCATGGACAAGATGTACATGAATGGGTGCGTCAGTTTCCCAATAAAACCTTATTTGTGAATCTGAAATTTGCATTTGATGTGATTTTCACATGTCACAAAATATTATTTTTCTTTTGATTTTTTTTAACATTTAAAAATCTAAAAGCTATTCTTAGTTTCCAGGCCTTATAAAAACAGGTCATGAGTGAGATTTGGGCCATGGTGTGTAGCTTGCTGATCTCTGGTCTATGGGAGGGATGGAATAGGAAAGACACTGTGGGGTGGCGACCAGCTGAGGGATGAGCCAGTCATGCTGGACTGGGAGAGCCCTGGCCCAGTGGGGACAGTTCTGAGCTGGACTCTATTTTGGTTAAATTGCAAAGGGAGAGAAATATCAGGAACTGGAACTCTGGGTAGAAAATTTTGGAATATCCTCACACAGCAAGGACATCATAGCCATTCTTTGCTCTTCCTATGTTCTACCTCACTTTCTATTTCTGTGTAATGAACTATCCCTAAACTTACTTATGTTTGGGAAACTTTGGACTTGAGACAACACATTGTTATTTTCGGTGATTGTGTGAGTTGAGCTTGGCTGGACGGTTCTTCTGTCAAGTGAGTCTGTGGGCTCACTTGAGGTCACATTCAGCTGGCAGAAGGAGTAGGGACGGGACAGGGGAGCTTCTCTCTAAAGGCATCTCTAGTAGGATAACCTGGGTTTCTAGAGAGCAATAGCAGAGCTTGCAAGGAGTCTTGGGATTTGGAAGTCACATCGTGTCACTTCCACTGCAGTTGTGAGATAATGCAAGTCACCTGGTCAAGCTGGATGTAGGGGATGGGTAAATAGTCTCCCCCCCTTGGTGGGAGAAGCTGCCAGGTTAGTGTGTTAATTAGAATAGGCTGTACCAGGTCGACCCCTAAATGTGTGATGGCTTCAATATGGTAGAAGTGTTTTTTTGTTCATAAAACAGTTCAAGATGTGTGGTCTTGGTTGGTGGGCCATTCTCTAATGGGTCCAGGCTTCTTCCATCTGCAGGTTTATCACTGTTTGCATCTAGACGGGTGAGAAAGTATGAAGAAGGCCAAACCACGTAAAAGCCCCATTCCTTGAAGTTACCCTCATAAGTTCTGCTCACATTGACTTCGCTAGGATTTATTCACAACACCGCAGCTGTGGGCCCTGGAGGAAGGGAAGACAGTTCGCTGATAGTAGTTTCTGCCAAAGGTCACAATACATACATACATGGGAGAAATGGGAAATTGTAGCTAAATGTACCTTTATTTACAAAACATTCATTATAAAATTGTACAAAATATTTACAAAATATTTCTGTGTTGACATATAAACATAAAAATATAAAATATAATATGAGTTTGTTAATTTTTCCTATATATGGAGACTTTTGGGACAGCCAGTAATGATAAGCTATTAACTCAGTTATCATATTGGTATGGAGAAAGCCACCCCAGAACTTAGTAACTTAAAACAATAATCATTTATTTGCTTATGTGCTGCAATTTGGGATGGAGTCAGCTGGCCAGTTCTGCTGGGGTCACTCATGTGGCTGTGTTCACCTGGTGACTCCATTGGGGCTGGAGGGTCCAAGATAGCCTTACTCACATGACTGGTGGATGGCTGGGGTGCCTCAGTTCTATCTGGTTTCTCCAGGAGGACAGTCTAGGGTTTCTCTCATGGTAGCTGCAACAGTGTTCCAGATTTCATGCTCCAGTATGCAAGTCCTTCCTAAGCCTGTGCTTCTGCCACCTTTGCTAGTTGACCAGAGTATGTCATGGGGATGAGTCCAGGGTTAACGTAGCTGTGGATTCTAGGAGACGTGGTTCATTGGTCGGCAGAAAGGGGAGGGAATGAGCAGTCTATGAACAAAGCACTATAGCTATAAAAACAAAACAAAATGAAATGAAAAGCAGGAATAGAGAGGAAACTGTATGGGATGATCAAGAAAACCTTGAGGAGGTCTTACTGGCTCAAGAAAATAAGCCACAAAACATCCGGGAAGAGTGTGCAAGGCAGAGAGAGAAAAGCAGATGCAAACGTCTGCGGTGGGAATGTGCTTGGCATGTTATTGGAACCCCCAAGGAGACCACTGTGATTGGAATAGAGTGGGTGGGTGGGGAAGGGATGAAGACCATGCTGGGAGACAGAAGCTGGTTATAGAGTATCTTTGCTTAGATGTTTGAGTTTTGTTCTTTGGAGGAAGCCCTTTGAACAGGGGTGTGACTGATTTGTGTTTTTAAATGAATTTCTGATTGCTGCAGGGAAGATAGACTGTAGGGGGTCAGAATGGGAGAAGAGTGATAAATTGGAAGTTATTATGGAAGGCCAAGCTGGCGATGACCTCACTTTTGACTATTATGATGGTTTGGGGTTAGGGTGGGGCAGGTGGCTGGATTCAGAAGGTCAGGTACACAGGACGTGCTCATGACTGGATATGGAGAGTGAAGGAGAATTAATGATTATTCCTGGGTATCTGGCTTAAGCACTGAGAGTGAATGGGGGTGCCCTCATTTGAAATGTGATGGCTGGAGTGGAATAGATTGGGTTTCACCTTCAAGTCCTGGTTGACATGTTAGATTGGGTTTCACCTTGACAAGTCCTGGTTGTCAAGTAGATAGCTGAAGATGTGAGCCTGGAGCTCTAAGAAGGGCTGGAGATGTGAAGTTCATTTATTATACCAGGAACATGTTTTCATATTCTTAAAGTCTTATTTTTAATGGCTGCATGTTGTGATCTGGATGTCCCATAACTTCTGTAGCCAAAATTCTATTGCTTCTGTTCACCCTTTTCCATTTTTTTTTTTTTTTTTGAGACAGAGTTTCACTATGTTGCCCGGTAGAGTGCAGTGGTATCACAGCTCACAGCAACCTCCAACTCTTGGGCTTAAGTGATTCTATTGTTTTGGCCTCCCAGGTAGCTGGGACTACAGGTGCCCACAATGCCTGGCTATTTTTGGGTTGTAGTTGTCATTGTTGTTTGGCAGGCCCGGGCTGGGTTCGAACCTACCAGCTTCAGTGTGTGGTTGCTGCTCAGCTATAGGCACTGAGACCACACTTTTCCATTATTATAAACAATGCCATAGTGAATATCCTTGTGGTTAGTCCTTGTTTTCAGTTCTTAGAAGTGGAGTTGATGGACCAAAGGATATGCAAATTTTAGGACCTTATTTTATTTTATTTTAGTGTATGTTTCTTTTTTGTTTTTTTGAGGGAGAGTCTCATTCCATTGCCTTGGGTAGAGTGCCCAAGTGATGCCATCGTAGCTTATAGCAATCTCAACTTCTTGGGGTCAAGTGATCTTCCTGCCTTAGCTTCCCTACTAGCCAGGTCTATAGGTGCCCACCACAAGACCGAGGTCGTTTTTCTATTTTTAGGAGAGATGAGGTCTCACTCTTGCTCAGGCTGGTCTTGAACTCCTGAGCTCTGGTAAATCCTCCCGCCTCAGCCACCCAGAGCACTAGGATTATAGGCATGAGACACTGTGCCCAGCCTAGTGTGTGTATATTTTGACATCTGAGAGCTCACAATCAAGGAGGCAGTTGTCTCAGGTCAGAATATGATCTGAGACAAAAAAGATTTGATCTTTACTGTTCCTAGTTGGGAAGGGTCTGAGAATTTGGGGTGACAGTGGATATCCTTGGTTTTTTGCACAAAGTGGCCAGCCTGTGAGGACCTAGCTGCTTCCTTCTGCCTTGTTTTCATGAGAGAGAGCATGTGTGTGTGTCTGTATGTATATGTGGTTCATAATTTTGTAGTTCAAATGTTATGTCTGATGGGCGCACCACTACCTCAGGGTTTTGGGTTTGTTATCTTTCTCCATCTAATGGGTAGAAAACAGAGGAGTCTTCCTCTGCTCAGAGAATGGGTCGTTTTCGGGGTCCCCACCCACTCGGCCTCAACTGTTGGGAAGGAGGGATGGGGCCTGGACTTCCTGCCTGTCCCCACTGTGCTGCTATAATGTGGGGACAGGGGCGGTGGTGAGAGGCAGAGGAAGACAGGGGACAGACACATGGCAGGTGGAGAAGCTGAAGGATGGGAAGAGAAAAGGGACAAAATAGAAGAAAATCAAAGCATGGAACGATTTTTTCCTTTAGTGGTTTCCATGATGCTCAGAATGTCTCTCCAGTGGGTCGTGGCCACCACTGTGGTTGCTCCTGTTTTATAAGCGAGTTGCCTGAGGTTTAGAGTCACTGTCTTAACCCAAACTGCCATAGGAAGACAGCCAGAGACACAGGCAGAGAGAGAGGTGCGCTGGTCTAGGGTGGTGCCCCCAAGGTTGCATGGCACGGATGAGAAGAAGGAAAGGTGAGAGCAAGTGGCGGGCAGGGGGAAATGCAAACGTTAATGGTGATGATGTGATGAGAGCTGATAGCTAAGGGATTAACGGGAATCATAATGATGGAACACTCTGTTGATCAAACGCTTTCTTTTGTGGCCTGTTATTGGTGATGATTATTCAAGAGAGATATAAGACTTCTTTGGAAACAAAGAAGGGCATTCACAGAGATGAGGAAGGATGAGACCAAGAGAGGAAGATGTTTTCTTTTTATTTTTTATTAAATCATAGCTGTGGGCTCGGCGCCTGTGGCTCAACGGGCTAAGGCGCCAGCTGCGTACACCTGAGCTGACAGGTTCGAATCCAGCCCGGGCCCAAACAACAATGATGGCTGCAACCAAAAAATGGTGGGGTGTTGTGGCGGGCGCCTGTAGTCCCAGCTACT
>CAUYRH010158670.1:0-38680 GCA_963574655.1 Perodicticus potto | reverse complement strand
ATGTCTAAAGACAATGATGAGAAACTTACCTCAACCTCCCTAGCCACAGGTTGAAACAATAGTGGAAACTCACTCAAGCAGAGTTTCCCAGGTAACTGAGTTTCTTAAGCCAAGTTAGTTTTCATGCCAACTGCCACGATGCGACCCCCTGTGCCAGCCCCCTGACTGTAGCCCCACCCCGAGCTAACTGCCATGATGTAACCCCCTGAGCTAACCACCTGACTGTAACCCTGCCCTGTAACGGGCCATGTTCCACTTTTGTACATGCTTGCTTTGCCACATCAGCACAAAAGGGGTATAAAAATCAGCCTGTACTGCACTGAGGGGCCATTTGCCCTTTGGGCAGCGGTCCATCTGTACAGATGTAATAAATGACCACCTGATTTGGGCCGTCTGCTTTTTTAGCAGCGGCCCCTTGTGCAGGAGTAAATAAAATCACCTCTGATTTGTACCCAAAGTGGGGGTCCATATTTTTCTTACTGGTGGCTATAGTTAACAACAATGTTACGATGTCTACAATCTGTTTTAAAAGTGTACATAAACATACACTAGGCTAGAGTAAAAATATTAACTGGTGAATCTTGGAGATGGCCACAAGGTGCTCATTGTACTATTTTTTTCAGTTTTTATGTAGGTTTGAAAAATTTCATAATACTTCCTAGCACTTTTGGAGGCTGAGGAAGGAGGAGTGTTTGAGGCCAGGAGGTTGAAACCAGCCTGGGCAAGAATACAAGACTCTGCCTCTATCAAAAAATAGAAAAATGAGCCAGGTGTGGTAGTGCACACCCATAGTCCCAGCAACTCAGGAGGCTGAGGCAGGAGAATGGCTCAAGACCAGCGGTCTGAGGTTGCTGTGAGCTGTGATCACATCACTGCCCTCTAGCCTAGGCAGTAAGAGCAAGACACTGTCTCAAAGGAAAAAAAAAATCATAATATAAAGTTGAAGAGAAAAAGAAGAGAACAAAGTGCTGAGTGTGGGAGCAATAAGATCTAGTAAAAAATTCTGTTTTTTTAAACAGTGGTGAGTTTAGTTAAAAAAGTTTCAAAAGAATGATGAGAGTTGAAGCCAATTGTCAATGACTTTGGGAGTGAGAAAATGGAAATGGAAAGGAAAGACTCCACAAATGGGAATATGAATGAAAATGAGAGGCAAGAGATTGAATTAATGTAGACACATTGATGGCCCCAGAGAGCTTAAAAATAGATCTGGGCTGAGGGCAAGGAGCTTGTGGAAATGGAGAAGCTGAACATCCTGGCGGGACTGTGTTGGAAACATTTTCAGAAATAAGTGAGTAGGTGAAGAAATAGCCAAGGATAGGCTTGGCTTTGAACTGGAGAAGGGATACCGTGCTCTCCTGCTGGAGAATAGTGGGATAGAAGAGATACACGTTTTTATGGACAGTAGGAAGGTAAGAGAGAGCATGCCTGAAGCTGGAATTCCCAGCAAAAGTCTGGAGCAAGGAAATCCTCTGACAACGAGAAGAGTGAGGAGGTTGAAGGGTCAAAATAATCAGTGGTGCGAATGCCCTCTTTACAAGAACATGATTTCCAACTGGCATCCATCAGCATGGTGGTCTAATCTCTCAATTTCTCCAGGCAAGTGATGTGAAAATATCCACATGTAAGGGGCCCAGTGGCCCCAAAGAAGGGGAGCGCTGACGACGGACTGCAAAGGACTTCACCTTCCAGACTGAGGAGGAAGGTGGCACAGCCAGAGTGGGGACCAGCTGGATGAAAGGCCCAGAGATACCTGTGAGGTCAAAGAACAGTTAGGAGTGCGAGAAATGCCCAGACAGCAATAATAGTAAGGTGTGGGGACAGGCTAGAAAAGTTACAAAGGGAAGGAGTTCATAGGGCCAGAGCCTGGCTCTCTATCTTGAAAGCTGAACGCAGCCATGAGAATAAAACACTTAGCCAGTTTTGAACAAGTTTAAAGATTAGATTAGAAAGCAGCCATTTAGGGTGGATGGAATTGATGATTTACAGGTAACATCTCTTTTCTACAATGCATGTTTCCTTTAAAAGTTAATTCTAAGCTAGACCTGTTGTCCACTCCCCTATACATTATTCCCCTCCAGACCACCCATATGTCACGTGTGGGGACGTAGTTTCCTTGATTCCCGAATAATCGTGATAAATCATCTAATGCTAGAGAGTCGGTGACTGTTGAAACACAATGAGATTTCAGACGAGGCGGCACTCCCCCGGCGCGTCATTACACCCGGGCAGAGTGCTTGCCTGACACTCATCAGTTATTGCCCTGGCAGTCGCTGAGTGTGAGAATCTTTACTTGTCACTTCTACCTCCTCCGATTTGGCCCGATTCCAGGGGCAAACAGCCACAGTAAGTTGTGGTCAGAAACTGGAATCTCTGAGCCTCAGATATTGGAAATAGAGCTGCTCCAGGTGAAGCTTGGCTTGTGAGAGCTGCTGGCTGCAGTGGAGCAGAGCGCTCGTGCCTGCGCTGAGTCTTCCCCAGGACTGTAGATGAGTAGAATTATCGGAGTGTAGCCTTCACTCCCATTTCTACCAGGAGTTTGAAGGGATGTCAAGGAGGGGCCTGATTTTGGTTTACGGCCATTTCTATAAAACTGCCTTACTTTGATGGTTTCACTCGGTTCTTGTTTATTCAACCACAGGCTTAGGACAGAGCCCAAACTGAAGCACGTGTTCCCTTTCCAGGACGTACTCTAGGAAGTCTTCGGGGCTGTACAAGTGTCCTCCAGGCCGAGTAAATGCAAACCTGAGAACAACCTCGGAGGCCTGAGCAGGGGACTGTCTGAGGAAGTCACAGCAGAATATTCTAGCTGGGTTTTGGCTGCCAGTCGAAATGGCAACATGGACATATTTAATGAAAAATTAAGTTACAAAACGTACCTAAACCATGTACCTGTTTACATTAAAATGTATATATTTTTGTGGAAATCATTATGAATCTCCAGGTGTTGGACTTACAGGTTATTTTTCACCCTTTCTGTCTCTGTACTTTCTGGTCTTCTAAAATGAGTTGTATCATGTATATGATAAAGCTTGTATTGCAAATATGAATACATTGAAAATGCAACATAAATACATCTTTACCGTGACTCTGTTTAAAAAAAAAATTATTACCTTATTTTATTATTACTAAATTAATGTCTGTTTCTTTGCTGTGAAGAATTTAGAAAATACAGATAAAAGAATTAAACCACAAGTACTTGTGATCCTAGTGCTGGTAGGTATGGCCTGTTAACTAACATTTATGGTCACCATTTCAGATATTTTGTTTTTATTATCAGAAGTCATAGCTTTAAAACCTTTTCTCAGTCTATCTGGTATTAAATGAATATGTACTGCCTTTAAAAAGCTCCAACACTTCTCTAATCCTCTTTTTGAGATGTCAGTTCTTACTATATGTATTTTTGGGGGGAAGGACACTCTGTCGTATATAACACCGTAAGGACTGGGCACATTCACGAACCTTCCTTAGCACTAATTCCTGGAACTGGGATCGATATTTTAAATTTACTAAATTTCTAATAATGCTATTACTAAATGCCTATTTCCCAGCACTTGGGTAAGCTCTAAATAAATTTTATAAAAAGGTACCAATTTTTAAGGAAACATGCTATTTATGCCATCCTATTGTTTTGACTTTGATTTCTTGTTGGAGAGGTTGAACATGTTTCTATGTCTTGTCATCTTCCTGGCTCACTTTTCTAACAGAGCATTCTCCTCCTCTGAATGACAAGAAGTTTTACCTATCATATATGTTACGAGTATTTGTCTTATTTTATCATTTGCCTTTACTTGTTTACAATGTTTGGGTAAAAAAAGGATGAAGAAGTATTAGCAGGGGCTGGAACTCACAATACTGGTGTATTGTTAACACAGGCTTTGCCAGGTATGCTGGCTGCATTCTCACTCGTCCTCCCTACTGTGTGAGATGAGCCTCTTGCAGGTGATGAAGACTGGGGCTCACTGACCTTAACACGCCGAAGATCGCATGGCTGGGTAGGAGGGAGCCCACATACTCTTCACCTTTGAGCCTGCATCATTTCTTTTCTGGTTTCCGCCTGTAGTATCATGCTTGGAAAGACACAACTCTGCGTGGCTATTAGAAATACAGAACCATATCCTCACGGTATTCTCAGAACAGGGTGGGTAATTAATCTGTTTTCAAAAGGACACAGAATTATGTATGAAGGACTTAGAAGAGATACACTTCAACACTGTGCTACGTGTAGGGCCCAGTGAGAGAGGGGTGGTACTCAGTTTTAAGCACTTCTGTTTTTGTTTCTTCCCCTAACTTTTTATCAGGAAAATGCAGTGCATCAATGTAAAGGGAATCCAGTTTCCGTTCGGATAAGAAAGCATGGCTGAGGTTTTGAACGGGCTTTTCCTCTTTGCATTTTAGGACAGGCATTCACTTTATTCATTCATCTCCCTGTCCGGCCATTTAAGACATGTGGTTTGAAAGGCAATTTTGTGTTGGCGTTGGTCTGGACACTGGGAACACGAAGATGAAGGGATGTCCACAGTCCCTCCTCACAGTCTAGCAGGGGGACAAACAACCAGTCGTGTGGCAGTTGGAAGAGGAATAAGACAGGGCCCGGGAAGAATACAGGGGAGGGACCAGCGTTGGAGTGGGAGTGTCACGAGCAACTCCTCAAATGGGCTGCTGGTTGAGACACCCTCGTACAGAGTTCCCCCTCTTCACATCCCATACCCCCCAATCCTCTGTCTCTTCCAGCTTGGGGTGACGACAGCTCTTCTCTTACTAACCTGGGGTTACTATGTCAGATTCTGTGCTCTGCTCCCTCCACTCCTACCCCTTATTTGGAAACAGATCCTTCTTAATTGATCCCTCTTTGACTTATCCCCACCCCTCCAGGGTGACATCTGTTTCCTTTGGAACTTGGAATGAAAGATGGTAGCTTGGGGCGGGGGCAGCTACAGCCCAGCTGGGCACTGACAGTTTTAGGACAGCAGTGTCACCATGGTCACCTGGGTACTGAGGTCCAAGGCCAGTGCAGGAAATATCTCTGCAGGTGTCTGTGGTAGTGGGGAGGAAATGCGCAAATGGCAGATAGGAGATGGTGGGTGGTGGTGTGTTTATGAGTCAGGTAGGACAAACTGAAGACTTCCAGAAATCATTTATGAGATGGGATGGTGCAAAAAAAAAAATTGGTTTTATAATTATAAGACTTTTGTTTGTTTGAAACTATAATGTTTTCTGAGAAATACCCACCACATACATGAGAAAATCAAGAATTAGATGTTATTAATTTGCCCATTGATCCATTCGGCAAATATCGAGGGCATTTTAGGTGCCAGGCACTCTATGGGGAGGAAACAAAGAAAACACCTTTCCTCCTGGGGTCAGATTCGAACCCAAGTTGGTCCGCTTCTAAACACAGTGTTCTTTTCACTGTCTCAGGTGCCTTCTCTTAAGTCTTTGAAAAAATCATATGTTGCCAAACCATTGCACCGCAGACCCCGCGAGACACCACGGGCTGTGCCGGACACCACGGGGGTTATTCTCCGTCTTTTCTTCCCGAAGCACATCTTTAGTTAAGCTCGGCCGTATCTCCAAACTTCTAGTCTCTGCATCCTATAAGTCATCACCAGGATTAGTAACAAAAACTAACATTGGTCCTTATTACTGAGCTATTTCGTCTATTTTTAAGAACATAGAGAATGAAAAGATTAGCTGCCTGCAAGCTCCCCCATCTGTTCAAACGGAAACACTTCATAGAGCCCTAGGGTGCTGGACGGCACGGATTAGACTTGTATTTTTAAAGAGGATATATATATTTTAAAGTGAAACAATGCTTTATTTGTCTCTCCAGATGTAAACATCTATTTCAACCTAAAAAATATCCTTTAGGAGCGGAATATAGTGATTAAGAGCACAGACTTGGGTGTCAGACAGACGTGGGTTCCTGTACTCATTCTGTTTACTAGCCGTGTGATGTTTGGCAATTTACTGAGCATCTCTAAACCTTGATCTTGTCTTTTAATATGACGATTATCAGAATACTCCTACCTTATAAGGAGGTCCTTATATGAGGACCAAATGAGGTAATGCATATATTATAATTAGAGCTGTGCTGGCACATAGTAAGTGTTCAATAAATTAGGTCGTTCTGTTGGGAAGGAAAGGGAAAGTGATTGTGCAAATTAAGTATATGTAGCCAGAGAAGGAAATTCCTAGTTTAAAAGAAGACAACTTCAGATAAATTTAGAGAGAAACCATAAAGTTCATTTAACATAGGACAAGTGAAGCAAAAGGGAGACCGGTGTAACCAACACACGTCAGCAACATTTACTAAAGTCCTAAAGCTTAGTAAAAGTTTGAGCCCAAATCTAAATTGAGATCATTTACTTCATTCCACTGCTGACATTTAACCTAGCCACTGAGAAATCAGTGCAATAATTTATGGACGATTTCAGAGGCAGCTCTTTTCTCGAAACTCTCAGTTAACAACTTTAAACAAGGTATTGGTTACATGAAGTGTGTGTCCATTCTCGACCACCCATTGGGCTACTGGACTGGAGGCCAGGTAAAGGCAGGCAGCCTCTGCTCTGGTCCATTTGCATGTGTCCCAGACAGGGTGCTGAGAGCTGCGCGGCTGGCACCTCAGCAAAGGTCAGTTACACATTCATGCCATTATGGGCAGAAAGAGGGGAGAATTTTTTTTCTCTTCAGAAACAAATATCATTTTATACTTCAAATTTCTTTTTCCCATTTAGTGCACATGACTTAGACCTATTGTTTAATTTTCTTGATGCGTTTGTAACAATGAGAAAATCAGAGCGAGGCTCAGATGACAGCAATGAAGGCGTCAGTGTTCTTCACGGCGGGGCTTCTCAGGCGGTGGACTGTGAGTAGGAAACAGGTGTGCAAAGGTATCGGCCCCCAGCTCCTGCAGGTCTCCAACCTGCTTCACCTCCCACCTCCGGCATCTTCGCCTCCTTGTTGTGTGTGCTGCACAATACCACCACGTTTGTTGTATGCCACAAGGTGGCACAGGACAGAAAGCCTTGTGTTGGAGAAGGACAGCCTTTGAGCTCTACAACGCAGGTTGACTCCGCATTTCACGCATAGAGCATAAGAAGGGAGCGTGGAGCAGCTAAGATGAGAAAGAGGCGAGACGACAGACAAACACCCAGGGAAAGGAGGGAAGCTGGAGGTTTTTTGACCTGGTGGCCAGAATAAGGCCTCGTCAAGACGGCAGAAGCCTTAGACTAGGAAATAAGAGGCCGCCCCTCCTTTTTTTATATTTGCGGATCTATTGCTTTCCTTTGTAACTTGCAATTGTCCAAAGCAAACAACTTCTTGGGAAGCTATTAAAATTATTTATAACTTAATACGAGAGATCATGCAGTCCCAATCACCAACTCTGGGTCAGCATTATTTGGCTTTAGAATTTTAGCCAGTTGAGAACAATGAACTACAAGTGAGTGTCACCTGGTTAACGGGCCACGGCCTGAAGCTGCACTGTGCAACCTGCAGCATGTTTCACAAAAATACTCATTTGGGGTAACAGGGACTGGTGCTGGTGGGAGTGTTGTTTCCACTTGCAGGACCAGGCTGGGCCAGTAGCACTGCAATCAGTTTATAACTCTGTGAAGATTTGCATATGAAAACCTGAGTGAACTGACAACACATTACTACTGACTTACTCCGGAATGTTCTGTGCTTTTTATAGCTTGGCATCCCCAGGCCATGGGCCATCTGGCTTGATCCTTAGTTCGACCCTGGCCTGTAGCATGGACTTTGGTATCCACAGACCTGAGTTCAAGGTCGAGTTTTGACTTAGCCGTGTGACCCTAGGCAAGTATTTAGCTTCTCTAAGCCAAATGAACTGCAAATCAGAAAGATGTAGGTAATAATAAAATCTATTTCACAGCGTTGCTGTGAGGACGAAATGAATAACAGGTGTCTAGATCTTAAAACACTCTCACTCCTGCAACAACAACACAAATGGTCTGTAGAAGTAACAGTAACAAGATGTTATACACGGCTTAGCACCATCAGATGCAGAAAACGCACAGTGATCAGAGTCTTGTGGCCAATCCATGGGCCTAGTGAGGGACCCAGGAAGAAGACATCTCAGACTAGGATAAGAAAGGATGCAGGAGAGGTTGACATTGAGGACAAACAAATCTCTGGAATCCTGACGACCACACAGGGAGATGAGAGTGGCAATTAAAACGGAACAGACATGCGTGTGATCCACCTCAGTTCTAATACTATATAGTTTACCAAAAAATATATAGTTCATTCATAATTCTGCTTTTACTTTTCTTGACTAATTTTTTTTCCTTTCTTTCTAAAGTCAATTGGTTTAAGTTAGGGAAAATTCAATGCTGTTAATGATTTTTCTGTTAAGTTTAAAAGGTGGAACATGGCTGGGTGTGGTGGCTCATGCCTATAATCACAGCACTCTGGGAGGCCGAGTTGGGTGGATTGCTTGAGCTCATAGAGTTTGAGACCAGGCTGATCAAGAGCGAGACTATGTCTCTTAAAAAAAAACAAACAAAAAAAACTAGCCAGGCATTGTGGCTGGTGCCTGGAGTCCCAGCTACTAGGGAGGCTGAGGCAAGAGAATCACCTGAGCCCAAGAGTTTGCAGTTGCTGCGAGCCATGATGCCATAGCACTCTGCTGGGGCAACAAAGTGAGACTTTGTCTCAAAAATGGAACACTTTTTAAAAAGGATGATTTACATGATGACTATCATTAAATAATCAAGGCAAGGTGTAATTGAAAAAATGCTTTCATTTTTTCTAAAGAAATCTCTTCCAAATCCTCAGAAAAGATCAGACACTGCAAAATAAAGCTAAAGTCTCAATAAACATGCTCCTGTTGTCTTAGACTCTAAGTCAGAACTACGCGTTCATTTTAAGTCACAAAGGTCATAATCTAGCACTTTGGGAATTTTAAAAATTTCATCTTCTTGCCTGAAATCCTTTTGACATGAGGAAGGAATATAAATAAAGCAGACAGTGTATCTGCTCTTAAATGACATTTTTGATAAAATGCTGAAACTGGATCGGCGTCTCTTTCACTACACACATGTTCACACGTGTGCTGGTGATGGCGTTCTTTATAATTGTTTGTCCTTCCAGTGACTTGATCTCAGGTCTTCCTGTCACGGCACTATCTTCTCAGTTGTCCTTTCAGCTCCCTAGCTGCCCTGGCAGTGGTGGAAAGGATCCTGAGCTGCATTTCATTGAACAGGTGAAGGAAAGTTAGCTACGTGGAGGCACATAAATTATTTGAGCATTTCAGTTCTGACTAATTCTTGATGACTATTGGTGATATGAGAACAAGATGATAATTGTTCCTTTCTAAAAAATTTTTCTCAGACCTTCCTATGGCGTTTCAAAAGATTTTGAATATCAACATAGTTTCCAGTTGCTCCAATGGGCAGACTTCCTGGGGTAGCCTGAAGACTTGTCATTTTACACTCAGGAATAATTAAGCAAACGCTACAGATATGCTTTTTGGGGGGATGGGTCAAAAGGATAGTGTGACCCAAAATATTGAAGGCTTTATTCTTCCTCTTATAAAATTCTAAAGGAAATAATACTCATTATAAAAACCAATTCTTTTGAGAGTATGAAAAGTGGAAATTAGAAGGGTTACTTCACCCCAGTCACATTCCCTGTGGGTAGCAACAGTTAACAGCTTCTTATACGGCATTCTGAAAGTTTTTGTTGCACACATGAGGACTGGTACATTTATCTTTTTGCTTTTTACACATGAAGCCATGATCTAGATGCTGTTCAGCCACTTGTTTTTTCTTTCTTTTAAGGTATACCGTAAATATCTATCAGTCCATACAGATCTGTCTCATTGCTTTTAATAATTGCGTTGTATTCTTTGAAAGAGAAGTCCTATAACTTTTTAGGCAGATATATAACTAGTGTAAATGTTTAGAAATTTCTTATTACAAGCAAATCATTAATATATCTTCTTGTATTTTTGTGCATATTGTACAAGTTAGATTCTCAGAATTGAAGTTACTTGGACAAAGGACCTGTAAATTCTAAATTTTGGTTGCTTTTGCTAAATGATTATTAAAAAAGGGTATACTTATGTAGACTCCCACAAACAGAAGAGTCAGTTTTACTGACATCCTCTGACCTTTAGCATTATTAAATGCTGGAGTTGTTGCCATTGCCAGCTCCAGGTTTTAATTGGCATTTAAAAAGTTATGAGTAAAGTTGATTCTCTCTTTTTTTTGCAGTTTTTGGCCAGGGCTTTTTTTTTTGTTTGTAGAGACAGAGTCTCACTTTATCACCACCGGAAGAGTGCTGTGGCATCACACAGCTCACAGCAACCTCCAACTCCTGGGCTTAGGTGATTCTCTCCCCTCAGCCTCCCGAGTAGCTGGGACTGCAGGCACCCGCCACAACGCCCGGCTACCCAGGCTGGGTTTGAACCCACCACCTCCAGCATAGGGGGCCGGCGCCCTACTCTGTTGAGCCACAGGTGCTGCGTGTAGTT
Organism: Perodicticus potto; assembly: GCA_963574655.1. Lineage (NCBI taxonomy): Eukaryota > Metazoa > Chordata > Mammalia > Primates > Lorisidae > Perodicticus > Perodicticus potto. The sequence goes on along the minus strand of CAUYRH010158670.1, from coordinate 28,182 downwards.
GGTTCTTTTATGTTTACTAATTATTTGTGTTTATTTTCTGTGACTTGCCCATTTTTCGTATCCTGACTTTTATTATAATTGTTTTTCTGCACATTAAAGAAATTAGACATTTGTGTGCCAAATTCTAAATAATAGTTAACTCTGTGTCTTTTGAAGTCAAGGAAAAAATTGGATATGTGGATGTTTGGATGTTGTATGTGAATATTTTAGTTCCACAGTTCTAGTCTATGTGGATAGTTTTCATATTTTTAAAGTTACTCTAGTTAACTATTCTACTATGGTGCATGCAAGACCCAACTCATAGTTGTTTTTATATAAATTAGCTGTTTTCTTCTAGTACTTTTACAATTTTTTTTATGATTTCTTACCTTATGCTTAAAAATTTGATACACTTGAAATTTATTTTGGTATAATGCTTGAGGAAGGACTCCTGACGTGGTTTTCTTCCAGATGTCTGGCCAATTTTGCCCACTCCATTTATGAAGAATATGTATTTCCTCCCCTGATATTCTACTGGACATACACAAAATGCTTACATGGGTTGATGTCTTCTCTCAACTCTGCTTCACTGATTCCTCTGTCTCTTCTCCTTTGAATTTATTCAGCTTTATGTTTTAATATACTTTAATACCTAGTCTTTTCCATTTTCATTCCCTGGGTGTATGTTTGTGTAAAGGCCTAATAATAAAAGAGTGAAAGTTTCTACACAGGCTGAAGTATACATTGGTAGTTATGCTCCCAGATAATAATATTTTTATTCCACAAAATAGTTGCTGAAATCCTGTAGGGCCAGGCATTCTCCTAAGCTCTGAGCATATAGCAACAAATAAGAAAGAAAAAGTCCCTGTTCTTTTGAGGGTTATTAGAGAGTTGGGGGATAGATTTAGATAATAAGCAAATAAAAAATACAGAGGTGCCAAAAATGTATACACATAAAGGAAGGAAAAACTCTATTAAAAATGTAATACTCAATATACAACGTCTGAAAATTAAGTTTGTGAACGTGCCATTGTGCACTTATACTGGCATCACTGTACAAACAACCCAGTGAGGGTACATAACCTTGGTATATCAATGTCTTGCAGCTGGGTTCCTGTTAATATGTGGCAGTGTCTTGCTGAATGGCATTCATTATTGCCGTTGTGTGTTTTTGTGTGCCATCACAAGAATGTTGCAGCTTGAATTAGAGCAACAAACAAACGTTAACATTAAATTTCTTGTTTCACTTCTACTCTTGGCAAGACTGGAAGTGAAATCAGGGATGTTAGCACAAGTTTATGGGGATAGCCATGAAGAAAATGGCAGAGTACAAATAGATTAAATATTTTTCTGAGGGGAGAGAAACCGTCACTGATGAAGAGAGGTCAGGGCAGTCAGTAAGAAGTAGAACTGATGAACACATTGCAAAAATTCTTCAAATTGCGCATTAACATTATCACCTAACTATAAGAAGCATAGAAAACATCAATAGAGAGACAGTTAGGAAAATCTTAACTAAAAATCTGAGCCAACATCCCATGCCTCTTGCATCATGACAATGCAACATGTCTGTGAGGGAGTTTTTCACCAATAAATAACTAACTATATTGGAACACCCTCTCTACTCACCTGATCTGGCTCCCAATAACCTTTTTCTTTACCTGAAGATAAAGGAAATATTGAAAGGAAGACATTTTGATGACATTCAGGACATCAAGGCTAATATGATGACAGCTTAGAGGGTCATTCCAGAAAAAGTGTTCCAAAATTGCTTTGAAGGGTAGCCCCAAGTCTACCCTTCAAAGCAATTTTCGTATTTGAAAACTGTCAGTTCATAGCTTCTCAAGGGAATACCTTGAAGGTGACTGTAGTGATATTCAGTAATGAGGTATGTAGCACTTTTTCTAGGATGAGTCTGTGCACTTCACTGTTAGAACTCCATATAGTGGTAATGTTCGTTATCTTGTATATTGTATCTCTTGTAATTGCATAAGCTAAATGTGACTTGGTATTATAATTTTAATATATTATGCCACGAAATGAAATGAAGAAAATAAATTAGGTTGATGAGTTGGAGAGTAAAGTGGGAGGTATTTTAGATAATCTATTTGGAGAAGCTTTCTGAGTGACATTTGAATGCAGCCTTAAGTTGTTAAGCTTCAGTTTATCATATCTAATTTCCTTCTAAATAGCTTGACCTTGGTACTTCAGTGTCTAAAAAAGAGTGTCATCTTTCTTTTAAAATCTGTGCCTCTCTGATTTTAGCCATTTTGATTAGTGTTTGCATTCTATTTCCTAGTTACCCAGATCCTGAGATTTTTCAGGTCATTTTTCCTTCTTTCTTTCCATTCTCAGATGGCCAATAGTTAGGTAGCTGCGTCCAGGGTAACTTCTCAGGACTGTCTCTTCCTTCACCATTATTGTGGTATGTGCTTAAAATTGCCCATCATGCAATTATCATGTCTGCTTCCAAACCAGGGTCTCTGCCTGTGTGTCTCCCCCGTCCAGCCCAGACTCACCCTGCTGTACTGTTAACCTTCTAAATACAGCATTGTGATCAAAATCTTTGAGCTGCTGAAGAAAATATTTTTGGCTATCCATGTGGAAGGAAACCATAGACTGCTTCATCTCAGATTTAAGATCTTTCAAAATCTGGGATCTGCCCAATTCTGAACTCTTCTTTCCAAATGAACACTTACTATCCTCCAGGTACTATTTGAAACATTATATATTGACTCAGTCCTCAAAACAATGCTTTGAAGTAGGTATTATTATGACTGTCATTTTATAAATGCAGAAAATGAGGCACAGTGTAGTTAATTGACTTGTCTGAAGTCGTGGAGCCAGCACAAAGACATCTGAGAGTGGAATCCATGGAGTCTGGGTCTCCAGTCCGGCCTCTACCCAGACTGGTATATGCTGCCTTCTCACATTTCAAAATCCATTCCTGCTGTGTGTGATTGAATCCTGCTCTTCCTGGCCAGAATACTCATTCCCTAGCTGTATTTCTGCTTGTCAACAGTCCTCCAGGTCTAGCTCACGTAGCCTCTCATGCTTTTCTCCAGCCAGCCTCATCCTCAGTGGCTGTTCCCACTCCTGAACTCTCGGGACAGTTGAGATGTATCACTGGCCACCGCACAGTGGAGCACGTGATTTGGAATAGGTGTCCTGTTTCTGTAACTAGCACGCAAACTATGTTAAGGTAGAACAGTGGCTTATTTCTCTGGGGCCCCGAGAAACACCTTCTGAGCTCACAAAGTGGTTACTTAATGTTGGTTGTTGACCAGGTTGGTCATAAAATAGACACTTAATGGAATAAAGCCTGTATCAAGATATTGGTGACAACTTTGCATACTTAAATTTAAAACATGCCATATAAAAGTTTGCAAATAAAGACAGAGAAATTTACAAACGTGTATTGAGCATTGCATCTGGCAATGCTGTTTCTCTAAGCATTCCCCCAACAAATGAGAAGTAGGCAGAATAGGTCAGGTCGTGTTGTGCTAACAAACAAGTCACAGTGGACTGAGCTGAAAGATTTACTCTGTAATCAGACCATATATTACTCTGATGGCTTCCAGGGGACTCTTGCTCAAACTAATCACCAGATAGTCAGTCCAGTGGAGCAGCCCCCATCTTGAGGGGTGCAGATGCCACGTCAGAGGGAGGAGAGGACCGGACCAGGAAAAGGGTGCTGGCTACGAAGAGCCCTGCCCCTGGTGGCGGGCATCCCTTCTGCTCACCTTCTGTTGGCCAAAGTAAGTCACACAGTCTCGTCCAAACTGAAGTGGTCAGGTCAATACACTGCTACCTGGGAGGAGAGAGCCGCGTGGCTCTGGACTGCTCTCCCGGACAAAGATTTCTGTGTTCGGGAGCTTGCTCCAGGCTTAAGGGGACACAGACAGTAAGTGATACTTACTGGATAAATGGAGCTGATAGAATATGTTGGAAAATGATACGTGTTTATGGAAAAGGAAGAAACAGCAAGGCAGGGGCAATAGAGGGTGCGGAGGAGATGGGGTGTCCTTAAGGTGAGGACATCCTGCCAGGACTTGAAGGAGGTGAAGGAGCCGGTGAAGGGGTTCTTGGCAGAGCTGATGCCCAAAAGTGAGAGCTTTGCTATGTGTTTGCGGGGTTCAAGAGGAGGCAAGTGGGGACATTGCGGGGCTAGGGAGCCTGTGGGGATGCTGGGTTTTGCTTGGAATGACATAGGGAGCTGGGGCAGGGCTTGGGGCAGAGATGTAACATGATTTCACTGCCTTTGAGAGTAGACTTTGGGGTGAAACTGATGGCGACTCACGTGGCCAATGGCAGTCTTCCTGGGCACAGGCTCTGATTTCAGATTTCCTTCCAAGGGCGTATGTTTTAAACTGCGGTTTTAGCTTCAAATGCTGCATGGCACTGAGAGTGAAATCCAGTTTCTTCCCATGACCTCCACGATGGCCTCAGCCTTCTTGACACCGTCCCTGATCCTGGTCCCCTGATGCCGGCTACTCTGGCCTCTGTCCTGTTACTTGATTACAAGGAATTCTTCCCAGCCTGCTGACATCCTCTTTACCCAGAACACGTGTTCTTTTTCAAGGCTTAGCTCAAATGTCTCCTATCGGAGAGGCCTTTCCCCACCTCTCCTGTGTACTGCTGGTCACATCACTGTACATTTCCTTCAGGGCAGTTATTACAGCCTGCAATCCTGTTGCTTGCTTAATTCCCTGCTAATTGTCTGTCTGTTATCACTAGAATGTAGGCTCCACGACCAGACAGCTGGGGATTGGATCTGTCTTGTTCTACGCAGCATTGTCTGTGTCTGGCAGAACAACAAGTGTGTGCATGAACAAATGAATGAATCAGAGGTCCCCGAGCAGGGGTAGTTATGAGCTAAAGATACATAAAAGTACCAAAGACCCTGGGGTTTGCGGTTTCTTGTAAAACCTTGGGAAGAAGATGATTTCGGGATGGAGTGTTTTTAGAACCCCAGATTGGACAGCATCACTCGAAGCGTGCCGGTCACTCATCACATTCTGTCCTAAGGTTCTGTCCTTGTGGCTGCTTCCTCTAGCGTGGGCTGTGCGTTATCCTTTCTTTTATCCCTGGTGACTAAGTGCTCGAGAAGTACTTATTGTATCAAACTGTACTGTCTTCAAACTCTCATGCTGAGCTCTCTAATTAGATCTTCATTAAAAATAAAATCTTATCATGAATCTTGCAGGGTCTTCATGGAAAAAAAACAACTGTGCATGCATGCCATGATCTTTTGGACACACCAAGATGTTTTAAATCAAGCCACCATCTGGGCCGTACATTGCATTAACTCTATTTCATTGTGTGCCATCAGTTCATGACAACATTACGAGACCTGAAATGTGGGATTTGCACTATGGTGTGTGACAACTCAGGGAGACATCTATATCCTTCCTGAAGTTTTAATACCCAACACAGTTTTAAATGAAAGAAATAAGGGACTAATGAAATTAAAAGCAGCATTCAGGACATCAGCCTGCTGTCATGGGCACAGCAAAGTTCTTTCACCGGTCTAGGGACCTGAAGGACTGCGAGGAAGAGGCCCGTGCAGCCCTTTCTCTTCCCACTGTCTGGAGCACGGATGGGCTCCTTCAAAGGACAGCAAACATTCTCAGGACAGCAGTGTGAAGAATGTGGGAAGACAGGCGGGGAGGAAACCAACGTGAAGTTGAAGTCTGTTTTCTGAATCTTACAATTGCTGTTGAGCTGGTTTCCTCTGAAACCCTAGTAGTGATTTCAGTTTTAGGATAAAATGCAGTTTCAGATTGAAAACTTGTTTATATGGTGCTTGGCGGCTTTCAAACATTTCCACCATCCCTGATCTTATCTGATCCTCCCAACAACCATTCAGGAGGCAGAGTAGGCATCATTATTTTCAATTCACAAGTGAGGAAGGAAAGGCTTGGAGCCCACTAGCTGCAAACAGGGTCTTTAGATGACACATCTAGTGTGTCCTGCTGGCTCTACTTTGTTGTCTAAAACTACTGTTTTATTAGAATAAGGGTCTTCTGAGCCGAGGTTTTGGGCAGCAGCAAGTGCTTCCAGGATAAGGGAGGGAGAAAGGGTCACATCTCAGCCTGCGTGGAGAGGGCATCTCAGAATTCATTCACCTGGGGGGAAAGAGCTAGACTCATCTCCACATACTTCTCACATCGGCCAGTCAGCAGGAGGTGCCCCCACCACCCGAGAAGAACAAGGAGGACCCAGAGTCCCCCAGTGGCCCTCCAAATGGTGGGAGTACCAGCCTGTCCGCAGCAAAGCACACATTTAGGGGCTCCAAAAGTGTACCCCAAATTGGGGCACGCCAACCAGACTAAGTGAGCTACTGTAAGTGTGATAAATGAGAGCAGCTTAGAATTTTTAAAATCCTGCAGGAATACAAGAAATCATTTTATTTGGGTGCATTTTCAGGGCAGATAGAGTCAGTTGGGCACCTTCTTTGAAATCAGAATCAGACAGAATTGTAGTAATCTGACTCTCTCCCTGAGAAATCTGGTAGGAAGACACTTATTTTGAAAAAAGCAGTGTGGTCATGGCTGGACATCGTTTCATTGAGTTTACAGAAATTAATTCTTTGAACTCTCTCTGTTCAGATGGAGGATGATGCCTAGAGGACAACTTTAGCCCCAAGTTACATAACTGGTAAACAGAAGAACCTGAATGTGAACTCAGGTCTCCTGGTGCCTGGTCCAGAGTCCTTTCCTGGTCCCCTCCTGCTGAGCTAGGAAAACTGTTCCTTTCCAGATAGGCGAGACGGAGGGATCCACGAGGGAGGGGTTGGAGGGCTGGTCCCTTCCTCTGCTCTGATGTCCAGCATCTCTAGACCCCACTCAGACATGGAAGAGAGTGAGTGTCCCAAACACTTTTGTAGTCTTTCTCCAGGACTCCTGGAGGACTCCTGCAGGACAGAGGGAAAGCACGCCTGTGGTTCTTCAGTGGAGGCGGCACCATGTGGCTGAGTCACGTGAATATGGGAAGCCCCCCCAGGCATGGTGAGGGAGGGAAGCTGCAATCAGGGGAGTACACGGCTCCTGAGATGGCCGTCAAAGTAGCAGTGGTGATCTGAAGGACCCCAACGTTCCAGTAGAGGAAAAACACCCATCTCCTTGCATTATTCTCCGAGCAGCCTCACGAAGTGTTTATGAACAGCTGCCAAGGGTAAAGGTCTTCTGATTCTATTTTTTTTTCTTTCCCTTTTATAAGGAATGGTATTAAGGGGAAAATGAGAGGGAGATGAGGGATCTGGGAGCCCCAGGTGCTTTGCCAGGCCCTTGTGTGGACTTGGAGCATCCCCTGTGTAAAAGTCACAGAATCATTTTATACGAAGTTTAACATACAAACTTCATTTTATTCTCTTAAATTTCGAAGGAAAATGTGCAGCTTCAAGGAACAAAAAAAGTGTTCCTCGGTAGATTTGTGTATATATACACATCTAAAGCCATTTAATTTGTACCAAAGCTAAAAAAATGAAGTTTAAATAACACCCAGATGGGTGCTGTCTAAATGCTCGGGTTAGAAAGAAGATTGGGTCAAATACAATGGCGAGTCCTGGAGGGACAGCCTGCTGCAGGGGCTCCAGATCTATCCGCACTGAGTCTAAATGGAGAGTGACCTTTCACTACCAAGCCTTGAGCTTCACGTCTGCTGCAGTTATTGGAAATCATTTCCAAAGGTCACTTGTTAGAAAACAAAAAAGGTAATATGGATATAAAGATACCTCCCATACATGTAGAAAGCCAAGTTTGCAATGTATGTCAAAAGTAATATGGGGGAAATCATTGTTGCAGTGATGGGTTTTGAAAACAATCTAAAAGGGATAGGGCTACACAGATATCTGTTTAATTTTTTTTCCTTCTCTATTAGTGGAATTGGGTCCTGTGTGGATTGCTAAGCTATTTACCAACACCTTATGTATAGCAGAGAAAGAATATGCATTCTTACACTTAGGAGGGTGTCACCAGGAACCATTGGCTTTCATTAGATCAGGGATAATATTACACTGAGGCCAAGCAGAGAGCATTCCCATGAGCAGAAAGCCTGACTCTCATTTCAGAGAGTGAAATACACAGGGTGTCCAACATGTCTTCAGAGATTTTTGAAAAGGCATCTATAGCTGAAGCCACTAGGGCATGACAGCCTGCGCCACCTTAATATGTTAAAAAAAAAAAAACAAACTTCCACGGGCTCGGCAGGAGTACAGAAGTACTCCTGTGTTCATCAGTGAATACTAAATGAGTCCCTTTTCAGAGGCAGGCAGAAGAGCAGGTATGCACCTGTGTGACAAATAGGACAAGCTCTGATGATTCTCCTGTGCTCCCCCCAGTGTAAAATGACGTTTAACATGGAAAATGGATTTATTTCCTTAGAACGAAATAAAAATAGAAATGTATAATAAATTGTCCTATTTTATTTAATTAGGAATGTCTGTGTCTCAAAGATTTTCTTTTTGTTCTTCTCCATTCTTTCTTTTTTTTTTTGATTCTTACATTTATATGTGTGTCTGTATGTGTGTATATATATAATACATGTATTATTTTTTTGCTCTTCATAGTAGGTTCCTTAAGGACAATAGCAATGTACAGACAGGGATTTACTTGGGATCTGTATGTTTATTAAATATTAAATCAGAATATAAGTGGCCCTTTCATTCATCACTCCCCTCCAAATGAGTGGAACATACATGGTGTGTGTGAACTCTCCTAGGCACTGGAACCCAAACAGATTAAAAAAGACACCTCCTCTGCTCTCACAAATGTTGGTCTGTTTTTGTCAGCTGAAGAGAGAGGTGCCTACTATTTGAATTTTGTGATGCAGAGAAACAAACTTATGTTCAGAGAGAAATTCGGGTTCCATGGTTGCTTCTAATACCAGCCCTGTAACCAGAGGCAAAAAACTTCAGTTCAGTCTTAGTTTCTTCAACTGTAAAATGAGAAAAATAATATTGGTCCTACCTACCTCCCAAGACGGTGGGGAAAATAAAATAAAAATTTTATGAACATGCCTCATAAATTTCAAAGTGTTATGCAAATTTAAGGCACTAACGCACCAAGTGAATGATGGACTCAGAGCAGGCCTGACTCAGGCCCAGAGGAGCGGGGTCTGAGGGGTGAATTCACAGGAGAGTCATTACTTAGCCAGTGTGAGTTTTCCAGGTGACTTACATGACATGGCCTATATCTGTGGTTTTGTTTTTGTTGTTTTTTTAAGCATTGGGCCGGTGTGTGTGGAACGGAAAAGTCTTTTATCCTTCGGCATGTTACCCCGTGTTGTTGCCTCTTGGAAATGTGCCCATCTTGTTTTGTTATGAGAGTTTGACCATAAAGAATTCCCCTATAAAAAGTGAGCACTTTGTGCCTTTTATCCTCTTGCTGACAACCCTTTGAATCTTTCCTTCATTATAAAAACAATACATGTTTGTTATAGAATATTTGGTAAAGGTTGAAAAGGAGCAGTGAGAAAAATATCACCAGTAAGACAATCGATCACCATTAACTTAATTTCTTCTCCATCTTTTCTTTCCTATGCAAATATAGTTATATATATTTTTGATTGGTTTTATGTAGTTGTGATCAAGCTGCATATCCACTGTTATAGACTGTTATTCTTCCCCACATAACATTACAAAACAGTAATTTTTTTTAATATTTCCATATTCTTTCTCTCCTCTTATCATTCAAAACTTAATCCCTGCACTATCTTCTTTGTGGCTCCACTTGTCCTGCTAATTTGATTTACAAAGGCCTCATCTGGATTGTAATGATCTTTCTTCTTCCTCTATGATTCACTGAGTTGTCCACATTCCCTTTTATCATGAGTTCCTTCAAGGAGGAACACTGTGCATTTGACTTTGTGCACACAGAGCCTAGATCAGTGCCTGGCATGGAATGCTCAGTAAATGTTTGCAGAAAAAATAATCAATCACTATGATAAATTCTTAGCAACAATCATATGTGTGGGTTCTATAGTCCGTTCAGTTGACAAACTATAATTTAAAAAAACTCTCATTGTTAGTTTCCATATTGTTACTACACCTAAGTATGCAATTAACATTCTTAAACATCTTTTTTCTGTGTTTCATAGTTTTTAAAAAACTTACGATACTGGATGAGGAGAAATTTTAGGTCTTAACTTTTTTTTAAATGACTTTGAATGTATTGTCCAATTGCTTTTAAAGAAGTTGGATCTATTTCACTACTACCAGGCTATCACACAGAATTCATCGAGACGGATACGTTCTCCTCCAGGAAGGCTTCTCTGTTCCCTGCTTGCTGTACCTATTAAGCTGCCTCTTCTGTAATTCTCTATAACCTTCCGCCATAGAATTATGATGTTTCATTTCAGTTATGTCTTTACTTATCTTTTTCTTAGACAAGACTATGAACTCTTTTAAGACAAGAAGGGAATGTAAAATTAATTAATACAATCCTCACTGCCTAGAAGTATAACAGATTCTCATTACATTCTTGTTGAGTATAAGAACTAGTGCTTAATCCAACTATATAATAAAATTGACCTATGAACAAGGATAATAAAGGTGATAATTATTATGTACCAAACATAAGTTGGAGGCCAGAAAGGTAGAGTAGACTACAGATTCAGTGGAATTCTTCCCTATGGAAGCCTTGGCCAGATGAACATTCAATACATTCTATAATGTTCAATTACTCAATGACACACACACTGGAGTTAGGAGATCACACAACTCTGAATTGTCCCTTCCCCATCAGCCTGCCCAAGCTCCATGCTATCCTTCAGGCTTCCGTCCTGGTTCACCACTTCAGCATGCAGATTCAATTACTGGTAGTGCTGCCTAAGGCGAGCAGTGCTATCCGTGCTAAATTTGTTAAAAAAGAAAGTCCACAGTTTTCTTGGGGGGAAAAAAGATTCTATAATTTATAAAAGTTAATAATGAATATTTTCCAGGGGCAGAAAATGAGTAAAGTGATATGAACGAGGCTATGGGATTTAGCAACCTATTGGTCAAAACAGAAGCTAGAATATGCTATGTCCTAAATCTCATCAAGGTGAGGTGATCTCAGAGAACGTATGTACTGTTTTTACTCCTTCGGTCTGTCCTCCAAATGCAGATGAATAGTTACCTATTTAGAAACACTCCTGAACTATGTAAGGAGAGTTCTGTGATGCTGATGGGAATAGATCAAGGTCCCAGGAGGCTCCTGTTCTTCTCATTACATACATTCCCTAATAGCAGGGTTGGAACGTTGTATGTTTTTCTTCTCTAGTTTCCCAAATTAAAAAGTGGACCGGTAAATTATAATTGGTTACAGGTTGAATTTTGCATGTTAAATAAAAGCCTTTTTGGCTTAACAAAATACCGGTCAGAAGCAGCTAAATGTTTCTTCGAAAGGGCTGAAAACAAATATGCACAACCAGGCAAAGTCTTTCACACCCAAGGACCAACTTGTAAAAGATCTTGCTGGTAACCTGTTTAGACATGGTGCTTATTCTTCATGGTGAGGTAACCATCTTCATTCCATTCACAAAAAATAGCCACTCCTGTCTGGCATCCATCAGCATGTGAATTCCTGACTGGCTGAGCTGCAGCAGTTTTGGCTCAGTGGCCTGTTTAGAATGGAGCAGCATCAATCATTCAAGTGTTACTAATTTCCATTGTAATGAGCACTTGAGAAGGAACAGTAGGTTCATTGTTCAGGAATACATGTGCGATCCTGCTGGTGATCACCAATAAACATGAACTCCTTTTCAAATTCTCAGCACTTGCCTCTGGCACATGGACTTTGGAGGTACGATTTCTGTGGGTCATTATCCCACTTTGTCTGTGTACAGAGCTGTGTAGTGAACAAAGACTTCCTTTACATAACCTCGCAGATGCGGTAGAAGTGAAGGCCTGACGACCCAATTATTACTATTACATTTAAAGCTAACTGTAATCATGTCCGATCAGCCCCCCATCTTTGTCAGCAAACTTAGTGGGTTGAATCAACTTACTAAATATCTGGGAATCCAGTCCATTTTCTTCATGCTGTCATAGCCCTAGTTCAGGTTCTTATCAATTCTCTTGATCAGTTTCAGTATTTCTTTTAAATGAAACCACCCCTTATAAAGCTAATAAAAGGCTGCAAGGTGGGAACTGTGGTGGAGGCCTGAACTCTGCAAATGTATAGGCATAATTAAAAAAAAAAAAAAAAAATATATATATATATATGCATATGCAGCTATTGTCCTCTTTTAGTTCACTTTCCTATAATTGTCAATTGTCACTCAGGAGTGACATAGCTGATGGGCATAAAGATTCTGAACTTTCTTAATTGCTCCCATAGATAACATTACCCTCTGCAACATAAGGCTAGTTTTGAGATGTCTTCCAGGCCCTGCATTTCCCTGGATCAGCTGACCCACCCAGACCAGTGGCCCAGCAAGGAACTGATGCCACTGGTCTTGTGGCCCCTCCTGAGGAACTGGCTCAGCACAAGATGACAATGTCCACATTCCTATGGGTCCATCCCAAACTCAGCCAATCAGCACACCCAGCTGCCTAGCCCTTCGTACATGAAACCATCTTTAAAGGCCTTTTTTCTAAATTCTTTGGGAGACAGATATGAGAACTTCCTTCTATCTCCTTGTGTGGCGCCTGCAATATTAAACTATTTCTCTGCTGCAACCCATGCTGTCTCACTGTATTGCCTTCCTCTTGAGAGGCACAATGAACCTGGCAAGGCTGTAACGTAACTGGTCTTCTATATTCCAGTCTCCCCTCCTTCCTAATCAATCCTCCACACAGCAGTCAGAATGACCTTTAGAAAAGCAAATCTATTATGTTATTTTCTCTCCTTAACATCATTCAATGGCTTACAGCTGCCTTTAAGATAAAGTACAAAATCCCACAGAGAGTAAACAGGACCCACAAGGCACTTCATGATCTGGTCTCTGCCCAGGGGCTGAATTTAGAGTCTCTAAACACAGAAAAGATTATGGGGATCCACTTCCTATTCCCTTCATCCACACGTAATTAAAAAAAAGAAAGGGAGAAAGTATAAACATACAACACATATGTGTACTGTAGTTAAAGTAGTTTGTTAGAATAGTTCTGATTGCAAAAGTCTGGATAAATTTATCAAAGCTGAATGTCTCTCACTTTTTCTTTCTTGCCTTTGTTTTGCAGATGCCCCAAGAATATGCACACTTTGTCAACTGGTGATCTAGAACGGAATTGTTTTTCCAGCAAAGAAAGTCAAGCAAACACAACAATAGTGATAAAACTCAACATGTTCCACTAAGTGATTTTTTAAATTCAGCCATCCATTATCTTATAGTAAATTCACTGTGTGCCAGGCCCTTATTGGGAGTTGGGGGCATATGGTGAATGGGAAACTGTCACTGTCTTCATGGAGCTCGAGATTTAGAAGAAGTGAGAAAGGGGTTATAGAGTAAAGATTTTCCAGTCCTTTCTTGAACCCCTTATGTGATAGTTCTCTCTCTCTCTGCTCCTTACCTCATACAGTCTCTGTTCACTGTACTTTGTTCTATGATTTCTTTTATGGAAAGATTATCACATGGAAAAGGAAATATTCCTTCAACAATAAAATTCAATAAAATTTGCTTACTCAAAAAATTGAATTGAGCGCCTTCTATCTGCCACCCTCTAGGAATCAAAGGTTCTTGCCTTAATCTCCTGTAGTCCAGGGGCAGACTCAGACAAGTGGGTAGATCACGACAGAGCAGTGTGATAAGAGGGGCTGAGGAAGGAAGTATGGAGAAACCTCAAAGAACTCAACCTAGACCTCCCGTCTGGTCCTGCAATCCCATTACTGGGCATCTATCCAGAAGGAAAAAAAATCTTTTATTATAAAGACACTTGTACTAGACTGTTTATCACAGCTCAATTAATAATCACTAAAATGTAGAAACAGCCTAAATGTCCTTCAACGCAGGAATGGATTGGCAAGCTGTGGTATATGTATACCATGGAATACTATTCAGCCATTAAAAAAAAAGGAAATTTTGCAGCATTTGTATTAACCTGGATGGAGGTGGAACACATTATTCTTAGTGAAGCATCACAGGATTGGAGAAACATGAATCCTATGTATTCAACTTTGATATGATGACAATTAATGACACAGTGGGGCATGGGGGAAGGGGAGAGCAGACAGAGAAGGAGGGAGGGGTGAGGGAAAGGAAGAGAAAAGAAAATAGTGACTAATTCTCACATAAATTGGATTTAATTCTGACCAAAGTACATTACTTAAACATTAATTTTTATTTCAACTTGTTAATATGTTGTTTAGGATATTGCATCCTCATTTATAAGTGAAATATGTTTGTAATTTCCCTTAATAATAATATATTTTTTCCAATTTTAGTATCAGATGTATCCAGATGAAGTAGAATGATTTTGAAGTATTTCTTCTTTTTCTATTGTCTATAAGATTGGGCATGATCTGTTTTATGAAATTATCTTTTATTTTTATTTATAAATATTAGTTGTCTATTTTTTGAGACTTTGGGAAAAAAATAAGAAGTTAATTGATGACTCTATACTGAGCCTCAGAGTCAAAGGATTTTATAATAGACATATTCTTATTTGACAAGGTGAATGTTACTTTTTTGTATTATTATTATTATTATTTCTCAATAAAAAAGAATCAAAAGTTAGAAATGATTAAGCTTAATAAGGAAGGCATGTCAAATGTATGATAAGCCAAAAGTTAGAACCCTCGTGCCGAACTGTTATCCAAGTAGTGAAAGCAAAGGACAAGTTCTTCAAAGAAATTAAAAGTAATATTCCCATTAAAAAAAAAAGGGACTGAGGGACAGGACGGGATCTAGACCTCTGTGTGTGGGAGCATCTAAGACAGTGGGTCTCAACCTGTGGGTCTGGATCCCTTTGTAACAATGAAAATACATCCTGCATATCAGATATTTACATTATGATTCATAACAGTAGCAAAATTACAGTTATGAAGTGGCAACGAAATTAATTTTATGGTTGGGGGTCATCACAACATGAGGAACGGTATTAAAGGGTCACGGCATTAGGAAGGTTGAGAACCACCCATCTAAGGAGTGAGAGGAGGTGACCCCTGTGCATGTGTCAGCCAGACTAGGAATCACCATGGGAATCTAAGAAGAGGCATCAACCCATCACTGGAAGTAAACTGGAGGAGATGTGGGCCCTAGGCCAGTGTGTTTCCAATTTAGTGTACATCAATATCACTGGAGGAACATGTTAAAAGTTTTCGGAGTCCCAACCCTAGAATTTTTAAGCAAGTATTCCAGAGGGCCCAAGAATTTGCATTCTTAACAAGATCTAGGTGATGCTGGTATTATTGATTTAGGAAACAACGTTTTGAAAATTATTTTTATAGGCAGTTAGGTGAAGAACAGATCACTAAGTGTTTTATGCAGAAAGTCATGCTGGACCGTGAGTGTAAATAAAAGAAACTTTGCAGTCACTCAAAAGTGGATAGCTTTTGCAATCCAGAAAATTGTGGCTGCATCTTGCTCCATGCAAGGCACTATTTAAGGCCTTGTTCTCATACGAGCATGTGGTTGTTAATCTACTAGTTCCAATTTAGTGCTGAGTACATGTGATGCTTGCTTTTTCATTCTTGTGGTACTTTGGTTAGGAGAATAGTCTCCAAATCCATCCAAGTTGTTAAAAAGGACAATAAATCTTTATCTTTTTATGGCTAAAATATATTTATATTATATAAAATATATTTATATTTATAAAATATAAATACAGATACATACAGACATATATATATATATACACACACTTATACATACATAATATACACACATATACCACAATCTATTAATGTATTCATGTGTTGAAGGGAACCCGAGTTGTTTCCACATCTTTGAAATTATGACTTGTGTTGCTATAAACATCTGAGACCAAATGTCCTTGTGGTAAATTGTCTTTTTTCCCCTTTGGGTAGATACTTAGTATTGGGATTGCGGGAGCAAATGGGAAGTGTCCATTTAATTCTCTGAGGACTCTCCATACAGTTGCAGTGCCATCAACAATGCGTGAGTGTTCCCTTCTCTCCACACCCACGCCAGCATAGGTCACTTTGGGACCTTGTGAGTTGGGCCATTCTCACTGGGGTGGTTTTGATTTTCATTTCTCTGGTGATTAGGGATAATGAGCATTTTTTCATGTGCTCATTGGCCATTTGTCTCTCCTCATGTGAAAAGTTTCAGTTCATGTCTCTTGCTCAGTTTTTAATGGGCTGTTTGATCTTTTCTTGTTGATTTGCTTGAGTTCTTTATACATTGTGGTTTTAGTTCTTTGTTGGATGCGTAGCATGAAAATATCATCTTCCATTCTGCAGGTTGTCTCTTTGCATTATTGATTATGACCTTAGCTGTGCAGAAGCTTTTTGGCTAGATCAGGTCCCATTTATTTATTTTTGTTGTTGCTGAAATTGCCAGTGGGTATTCTTTATAAATTCTTTCTCTAGGTTGATAATATTAAGAGTTTTCCCCACACTTTCTTCTAGGGATTTCACAGTTTAGTATTTTAAGTTTTAAATCTTTTATCCATCATGAATAAATTTGTGTAGGTGGTGAGAGGTGCAGGTCCTGTTTTAGTCTTTTACATTTGGCTAATCAGTTCTCCCAGCACCATTTATACCATTTATTGAATAGGGATTCCCCCTCCCCCATTTGCTTTTGTTTGCTTTGTCAAAGATCTGCTGGATGCATGAGGATGGTTTGATCTCTAGATTCTCTATTCTATTCCATAGATCTGTGGATCTGTTTTTATGCTAACACTACACTGTTTTTATCCCTACAGACTTACAGCCTAAAGTCTGGGCAAGTGATGTCTTCAGCTTTTTTTTTATTTTGTAGAATTGTGTTGGCTTTTCAGGGTTTTCTGTGGTTCCATATGAATCATAGAACTATTTTTTCAAGATCTTCAAAGTATTACATTGGCATTTTAGTGGGGTTTGCATTAAATCTATCCATTGCTTTGGGTACTATAGACACTCTAACAATGTTGGTTCCTCCAAGCCATGATGAACACTGTATGTTCTTCCACCTGTTAAAATCCTCTGCAATTTCTTTTTTCAGTGTTTGGTAGTTCTCTCTGTAGACATCCTTCACATCCTTTGCGAAATATACTTGAGGTATTTCATTTTCCTTGAAGCTCCCACAAAGGGTATTATATTTTTGATTTGATTCTCAGTTTGAGTATCACTGCTGCTTATCACTTATTTTCCTGTTCATATCTCACCCTGTTTCTATATGGAGACTGCCCACTGTTGAGGCAGAGAATCTCAGAGTCTCACTTTCCCAGAATCCATGAAAATAGGATAGAGGAACCTGAAGTTACCATCAGATGCCTCAGTGTCCAACTGTGAAGCAGAAAGCAGTGACATGAAGAAGAGCAGAGCACACTGAACCCATTGTGGGAACAGATGGCAGTGGGGCCCAGACACTGAGGATGTGAGCAAGATAAAAGTGTTGTGTTGTCTCTCAAGGATTTTATAATCATTGAGGGTAGGGACCGACTACCTCTTATTCACCATTGAAACTCCTAAGCCTGGCACAGTTCCCGATGTAAATTAGAAGCTCATTAAATATGTAAAGAATAAATAAATGAATATACACTCATTTTACTTAATTGGCTCATGGACAGATTAGAGCATAAACACATTTACTTCAAGTATATACTTTGATCACTGTCCTTTGTTCAGCAGATCTAAATCAGCCTTCTAGAGACAGAATTCAAGGTAGGATTGCTTTAAAAGCCTTCTCAAAAGAAAAAAAGGAATGTGAATTTTTGAACCTTGATATCAGTTCTAATAGCCCTGTTTAACATTTCCAATGATGCAATAGTGCTGGAAAGGAAACAAACAGAATAAGAAAAATAAAAACATTTATTTTCGGGAACATTTTTTTCCTTGAGCAATGCAATGGCATTAAACCACCACAAATAGTTTTAAGTAAAAAGAACAAGGGAAGAAATAACTATGCTTGAGCTCAAAGCGGGCACTGTAATTTATTTACCTTGTAAATCTACTATGAATCAAGTTTCCGTAAGTATCCATTTGGGTTTTCTCTTTATTTAGTAGAAATTTTCATTTCCTTGTAACTTATCGGCAGACATACTAAATGCAGCTCAAATATTTAAACACATTTCATGACTTCAAAATAATCACTTAAAACATTTATCTATTGGGAATGGTGATTACCAACCTCTTCCATTGTGTGGATGTTGATGGAGAGGTATCAACACTTTCCTTTAAATTCTAGAGGATCCAAACCCCAGACTAGCCCAACAGAGCTCTCCATGGTTTATTTTGGTTAGCACGGCAGGTATTATTTTGCCTCAATCCAGAATATTTCTGCTTTGTAATAAAAATTACTTAGGTATAATGAGCTTTTATTTTTTAAATTGGAAATAAAAATCAAAGCAATTAAAGAGAATTTAAACTTTAAATTTAATTCCCTTGGGAAAAATCAGACCTTTTAGGCCCAGAAATGAAGGTGGGCTTAGAATGGTATTAGTAAACATATGCCAATGACTGTCCCATAAAGAATAACCAAAGAATACAAGAAATGTTCTTCATCTATGAATTTTCATGCTACTCCATAGAGCCAAGATTCATTGCTACTAAGCCCCTATAAAGGGGGTTTAATATTGTCTTAGTAAAGATGAGGCAAAGACATTTGAGAAAACAACATGATAAATGAGTAAAAGAAATACAAACTGAAGAAAGAGAAACAGAAAGATAAAGATTAAAGTCAATTTAACTTTGTTCTTTAGAAAGTTAGAAACAATCCTAAAAATATAAGGCTTAGAATGATGTCTAGTGGAAACGGGAACAAAGCAAAATAACCCCATTTACTTTGTTCTGTGTAAGGGCATTTGGAAACTGGGACTTGAGATTGCACAGAGAGATTTTGATTATAGAATAACTAGTGGCTAGGGCTGTCCTAGCAAACTGCTGCAGACTGAATAGCTTAAATAGCGGAAATTTATTTCTCGTGGCTCTGGAGGTTAGAAGTCCCCGATTAAGGCGTCAGGAGGGTTTATTTCATGTGAGCCTCTTGCAACGGCGTGCGGATGGGCCTCTTCTCCCAGGTCTTCCCATGGTCTTTCCTCTCTGCTCTTGCAGGTTTGGTGTCTCTCTTTACATCCACATTTTCTCATCTTATAAGGGTTCCAGCTGCATTGTATTAAAACCCACTCTAAAGGCCTCACTCTAACTTAATCGCCTTTGAAAGGGTCTATCTCCAAACCCAGTCACAGCCTGGGGTACAGGGTCTGATCAACCTATGCACTTCGAGGGACACCATTCAGTCCATAACAGGAGCCTCCCGAAAATGAAAATACTTTACATATTTGTGCATACACATAGAATAACACTAGAAAGGTTTTTGTTTTTCTTTTCTCTAACAATTCTTCAGAGGACTTAAGTGTCCTTATTCATAATAGTTTTGATCAGCCACGTTTACTGTGTGTGTGCGTACCCTTGCGTCCTTTTCTCTCTCTCTTTTTCCTTTTTATTTTGAGACAGAGTCTCACTCTGTTGCTCAGGCTGGAGTGCTTTGGCATCAGTGTAGCTCACAGTAACCTCAAACCCCTAGGTTCAGGAGATCCTCCTGCCTCAGCCTCCCTAGTAGCTGGGACTACAGTTGCCTGTCATGACACTCCACTAATTTCTTTTTTTCTATTTTAGTAGAGACAAGGTGTTGCTCTTACTAAGGCTGATCTCGAACTCCTGAGCATAAGGGATCCACCCACCTTGGCCTCCTGGAGTGTTAGGATTACAGGCATGAGCCACTGAGCCTGGACAGAACCTTTTCTCTTCGGTTTCTGATTACAATTCTTCTGTCAGGCGGCCTCTGAAACAGTTCTCAGCAGACTGCACCTACTGGCTTTATGACCTTGAATAATCTCCTCCACTTGATTTTAGGCTGGATTTACTGTTTCCTTTCTAACAAATGATATACAGCAGAAGTGATGGGGTATCACTGCTAATTTCAGATTATAAAAAGGCTGTGGCTTCCTTCTTGGGCACTCTCTCTTGGATTCCCCACTTTTCAGGGAAGCCAGTTGTCATGTCAGAGGGCAATCCTGTGGAGAGGTCCATATGATTGATTTTGGAAGCACATCCTCTGAGGCTTGCCAACAGCCACATGGGTAAGTGTGGTAGCAAGCCTTAAGATGACTGCAGCCTGTGCAAAACCCCAAGGTACAGCTCCATTGCTAAGCTGTGACTGGCTATCTGACCCAAGGAAACTGTGAAATAGTAATTGTCTGCTGTTTTCATCTGTTAAGTACTAGGGTTATTTGTTATGCAGCAAGAGATAATGAAGGCGTGCTTACAAATGTGAGGCCAACATTCCTTTCTCAAGCTGTAGCTCATGGATACCTAAAAAATGGCAAGTGTTTTAAAGTAAGTCTCCGAACATTCATGTTAACTGCTTTAAATCGAAAAACTCGCAGAGCAGTTAATCCCATGATTAGAGTAAATGGCAGAGCTGGAATACAAACCTCTTTCTACTCCATAATCATACCCATGGGAATTTCATCAAGTTTTGTGCCTTTAAATAACATTTATACAGTGATAACATCCCCACAAATAATAATAAAACTCCAGCTTTAAACTGAGATATTTAAATTTAAATATAGAATAAACCCATGTAACAGTTTTTACCAAAACAAGGAACCTGAAAGTAGAGATTGCTGTGCTCTGTCTTTCTATTATTAAATAAAATGGTTTATCATGTGCCTTAACATATTTGCTTTAAATTTCAGCTCTCAAATTATTTAGTTTAAGTTGAGTTTTCCCTTATTTCAGTTGCAATTTCAGTTTTCCTTTTAAGAGAAAACCAAAAATTCAGGAGTTATCAGATATCTTGCTTTTGATAGTGTTGGTAATAGAAACTATATAAATATGAAATGCCCATCTGAGGACAGAGCCAGATTCTTTGTTCATCACTCATACACCTTGTACACAAAGACTGGGTCTGAGTCCATCACGCTTTGCAATGCAGTGCGTCCGGTGGCGTTGGGAGCCTGCCCTGTCCATTCAAGATTCCACAGGCGGCCCTGGATGGTAACTCCAAAAGGGAGTTCGCCATGCACCATTCATAGGCTCCCATCCTTTGCACTTAATGCGTTTGTAACTTATACTCTGTAAATATGACACTAAGTCAGTAACATATCTTTTTATTGAAGGGCTCTAAAAACAGGCAGTGAAGGACAGGAAAGTTCTGCTCTTCTTCAATGCTTTTGTAATCACTGGTTAACAGTTAGGGTAGCAATAATTCTACACAGGACAAAGCCAACTCCATGGGCTGGTGGGGCTGCACGGCAGCAGGGAGAATTATTGTCTCAAAGGGTATTACAGAACAGGCAGTTTACTAATTTCAAGACAGGACCAAGGACATAGACTCAAGTTCAAGCACTGCCTTGGATTTCTGTCTAATATTTTCTTGTCTTTCTATAATGTACGTGTCTGAATGTGTGATGTGTGAATGCATGCCTGTGTGCATGGGTATGTATAATACAGGGTGACCATAAAGTCGTATGCAATTTAATATTGCACACAAACTTTACGGCCACCCTGTATAACGTTGGATACCATACCTGTATGTGCACTCAAGTACCTATATTACGCCTAATCTCTTTAATTTGACCCTATGCTGCTTGTCACAGAAAACAATAGAAAATTGGTTGATTGGGACCGTATTTTTCTATTGTCAATAATAATCCTTTGTGTCTTTGAACACGGGTCCCCATTACTATCAGAAAAATATGCAGGATTTTTTGTTAGTGTTTTAAACGTCTTGGTGTAAGCAGTCATAACATGGGTCTTGAATTCTGGCCACTCGAGTTCCAATTTTGTTTTACCACCTATCAGCTACTGGGAAAGTTGTTTCATCCTCAAGATTCACCTTTTCTTCCTTAAAAGGGGATAACAGCAGACTTTATTGACAAAATCGTAGAGTGCTTAGAGGATTCCCACTCAGCTATTATTCAGCTATTATTCAACAAATGTTCAAGTTCGTGCAGAAGGGTGGAAGAAACGTTCTTAAAAGAAGTCATTCTCTGGTACATAACTACAAAAATCCCAGGTAGAGAAAGTGTTGTAATTAGTAGGATCGTCCTTAGCTATAAAATGAAAATGTTCCAGTGCTATCTACCACAGCATTCCCCAGCATTTTTGGCACCGGAGACGGGTTTCATGGAAGATAATTTTTCTAAAGATGGGGGGGACGGGGTTGTGACAGGAGGTGGGGCTTAGCCAGTGACCCGAGCAATGAGGAGCGCCTGTAAATACAGATGGAGCTACCCTTGTTCAGCAGCCACACACTTCCAACTGTGCGGCCTGGTACCTGTCATGCTACAGGCTGGTCCTGGCCCACAAACCAGCAGGGTGGGGACAGCAGATCTATAATCTGTTATAAAGAACACCAGATACAATGCAATCCATGTTCTCTAAATCATCTGGGAAAATTTGGCGAATTCTTAGTACATAACTCATTGGAATGAATCCCAGTACATGGAATTAGAGGAGGGCCACTATGGAATGGTGAGATTCAAGGAATGAAAGAGTTCTGCATGTAAAGTGACAGTCCCACCAACGTGCATGATTACAGCACAGCTATAATCCCACGGGCAAGAGTCCCTGCAAACTGAGTCGGAAACTTTTGATGAGGAAAGGGTGGAGAGGGTTGTGACACTGCCACCTGTGGCCATTTCCAGGACTCTAACCACACAATGCTTGAAATTCATCTCCAAATGATTAATTATTTTCTCTTTACATTAGCACATTACCACTTTGCTATGTTACTATCAATCGAGACATCTGGAAAGTATCACTGTCTTCGAGGCCTGGCAACAAGGCTCAACCATGATTTTTCTAGCCTGAGACAAATTTATGCCACAGACACCTGACCAGTGCCTGCAAAGGTCCAGTTATATCCACTTTCTGCACTAATTTTCTTCACAAAGCACACGTCTCTACCCTATAGAATACAATGTGGAATTATGAAAAGGTCTAATTTTTATTTTAAAATTGTCCATTTTATGTTGTTGGTTATTTTGTAACTTTTTTATTTCGGATTAATATTATTATTTTATGACTTCTTAATCGTGTTATTATCAGAAGCAGCAGTGCCACTAGCAGTGGCAACAGTCATAGCCAGTCGCTGCTGAAGGGCACAACACCAGATCCAAGCTGAAGAACATCTCTCAAGACGCAGACCAGGGAGATCAGCACGGAGACTTCCCATGCTCTGCAACATCAAGTTAACCTGTGCCTCCACCTCTCAGCATCCTGCCGTATTTTACTGTGGCACCTTTACCCCTGGGTCTTACCTGGTTGTGTTCCCTTTTGAGAGAACAAATCCCCTGTCTCTGTAACTTTAGCAGTTGGCACAGGGCAAGACAGAAAACAACATTAGAAAACTGACAACTAATGAATAAATGGTCAGAAATACAGAAAACAAAATACAAAAGGAAGAAATGCGTGTAGAAAGAAATCCAGGCAGACTAATGTCTTAGTCTTCTTTTTCATTCATACAGCCCTAATTATCATGTAGAAGCACATGGGCAGAACCTTTGCGGCCTGGCTCTTCCCCCATGGGGACAGTCAGGTGCACTGTCGATAGCACCAGTGGGTTTTTCTCCAGGAAGCAGGAGGTCTGGCCACTCCTCACCTCCTTTTTTCTTGCAAGTCATTCCGGTTATCATTTCATTTGAAAGCACTTGAGCTACTTTTCACTTGGGGGAACATAATAAAAGTAAATTCTTCAATACGAAATTAAGATAGACAGCCTTTCTCTTGGGAAGAAAAGCAGTAACTGATCACAATAATGAGATTGTGCAACAAGCTTTAAAAATGCTTATACCACATTTATACCAAATAGCATTTGCTTACACTTCAGATATAGCCGTGGATTTATGGTTCAGAGCCACAGAGTAACTAATAAATACGAGTATAACAATTTATTGAAGCCATTTTTATTACTTTTTTGTAAAATAAAAATACTACTTGCCTTTCAATTGATATTAAACTATAGCACCCAAGATATTCAACTTTTGATTTTCAAAATCAATTCTGGCAAGATTTAGTCCATAACACAATAATTTATTTTTCAAAGTGAATACCACTGCTGATGCAGTGTGTTCTAAAAATTTGTGTTCCAAGCACAATGTTAGATTTTTAGGTCATATCGCTGAAATTGATTTTACTGGGTCTCATAAAATGCATTTCCAAAAGTAATTACATGTTTTAGAAGATAAAACTAAATATGTAATTTTAAATTTAAATAGAACACACAAAAATTTTGAAAGTTTATATAAAGAAAATATTGGAAGTTAGAGAAAGTAAAAGGATTTCATTATATCATTTTCTATATCTTGAGAAAATTATGCTTTTTTTCTCTTTAATTTCTTAAATTTCAACCAATGAGACAAAAATTATCCACCTTTCATAAGTATTATACTTTATAAAAATATCATATATTTAGTAGTAAGAGAGTTATTATTACCTAAATATTTAGGGAAGTCTGTTGATAAAATTAAAATACATATAATATTATGAGCATAGATGGATACTCAGATGCTGAGTTAGGACTGTCTAATGATGTAAAGCCAATTATTTAGGGGCTTGCAATACATTGGTTAAAAACATTCAGAAGACCAGCATAATAAAATACAATAGAAGATGAATGATGTGCTCATTTAACTCAGCCACAGTACACTGGTAAATGCAGAGACCTAGACTGTCATCCTTGTTCATTTTTGAGGCAGATTCAGAATGATACTTTCTAACTCCCTCCTACCCCATCCCTGGTGGGATTGCACTACAGATACCCACCCGCATTTCCAAAGTGGTGTATGTAGCCAACTACACTCATTAGATTTTCCCAGACCTTTAAATTGTCTAAGCATATCCACTTCATTCTTGGCTTCCAGAGGCAGACAATGCATCTCTTGGGCATCTTATTTGCTTCAGCAATTTCAGTAAGAAGAAACTATAGATGTAAAGGAGTCTTTCAAGAAAAACAAGATGAGTTGGGTGGGAGAGGTGTTCAGTCATTGAAGGGACTTTTCAACATTTTAGTTGCTTTTAAAGAACTCAAATGTAAATAATCTAAAATAAGTCACTTATTATTTAACGTCATTGGACAAGTGATATTTTCCTGGAGACATAGAGATGAAGAAACCCTACCTAGGAGTCCATAGCATACATAAATAGCCTTAAAACCTTGTGAAATAGTCATTCTGTCCATCATTTATTAGTTTTTGTCTATCTATGTATCTGTCTGTCTATCTGTCTATCTGTCTTCTATCATCTACCACTGTGCTAGAATCTTTTGATCTCAGAAAATTTACTTCCTCCCCCCAAATGGAGATTTAAAAAGATGAAAAATATCATCCAGGAAATGTAAATCAAAACCACATTGAGGTATCACTTAACCCAGTGAGAATGGTTCCCATAGTCCCAAAGCAACAGATGCTGGCATGGATGAGAAAGAAAAGAACACTCAGACACTGCTGGTGGGACTGCAAACTAGCTCAGCCTCTAGGGAAAGTATATATGGAGGCTCCTCAAAGAACTTAAAGTAGACTTTCCATTGGCTCCTATAATCCCTCTACTAGGTATTTGCTCAAAGGAAAAAAATACATTTTATAATAAAGACACTTGCACTTGAATGTTCATAACAGCACAATTCACAATAGCCAGGATGTGAAAATAACCCAAGTGCCCATCAATACATGAATGAATGAATTAAATGTGGTATATGTATACCATGGAATACTAGTCAGTCATGAAAAAGATGGTGACCCTGAATCTTTTGTAACAACCTAGATGGAACTGGACACCATCTTCCTAAGTAAAGTATTGAAAGAATGGAAAAACAAACACCACATGTACTCAATACTAAATCTGAACAAGTTGATCAACACTGATGTGCTCTTACAGAGGCAAAACTCAATGAAATTCAAGTACAGGGGAGAAGAAAGAGATAGGTAAATTCCCACCCAAAGGTACATTTCATGGGTACATTGTACACTTTATGTGTGAAGGGAACACATATAACTTTGACTTAAATATACAAAAGCTAACTAAAACATATATACCCAATGATATTCGAAAATAAAAATAAAAAAATACAGAAATAGAAGTTATAATTATTTCCTCCCTAGAAATAACCTTGATTACCCCTTGGGATATGGGCAACTCACAGTGGAGATAACTGTCTCAAAAGGCCATTAGACTGGTGAACAGATACTACTAGAAGGGTGACAAGATAGAAGCAACTAATTTCCTCAGGGAACTGGCCAGACTTTACAGGGAGAGTAGTTATATAAATTGGTTCTTTGAAGAATGAGGAAGATGTGAAAGCTCATGTAAAAGGTGATGATATGTATGTACATAAGCAGATTATTTTTGACACCAGTGTCACAACATTTGTTTCCTTAATGTCACTGAGTCCTTCATTCCACTGAAATCCTATGTAGAAGCCTGATATACAATATAAATAAAATCAGAATTTGTCTGGTTGAAATGGGAGGTGGGAGTCCAGGAAGAGTAACCCCCTCAATGCCTAAAGGGCTCTGTGGCCCCCTCAAAGCTCCAGGGAGCATGGTCTGAAAAGCCACTGTTTAAGACAAGAGATTTCCTTAAATATATGTTTCTCTACTATATTTATTAAAAGTTTTGAAGAGTATAGTTTTCATTTAAATCTTGGGAAAATCAAATTGAATTCATTTGTGTCCTTTGAATGTAAGCGCCTTTTAAGGTTACTTGCTCATAGCCCACAAGGTGTCAGTCTAAATGCCAAGCTTCCAACTCAGCTATAACCTTGTACTAGAAGTTGAGACTTCCAGAGGAAATAGATAGAAAGCCAAGATGTACAATTTGGAAGTACATCAGATTTGGTGAAATATTTCTCTTCTCCAGTTTGAATAAAGAAACAAGAACAAACAGAGTAATAACAATACTTCACAAGTATCTATTCATTTAATGAGTATTTAGTGGATTCCTGCTCTGTGTCAGGCACTGCGCCGGGTACTGTGAATCAATCTGAAAACTTACTTGTGAGCCAGTGGAGTGATGTAGATAGTTACGTATAGTAGTGTGGTTAATATAGCACACCCACATATCAGACTTAACAATGTGTGACTTCCAAATAATAAAAATTCCACAAATCATCATGACATTGTATTTCCCATATGTACTCCACTGTACATAGACTATGTAGGACTACATGTATTATACACTACCACATGCATGTGCTTGAACAACTTTTGATGTGTTTCATATAAAATTGGGTATCAACACTTCATATTACCATGCTGTCTTGATTAATAGTGAACATTCTTTTTTCATCGTCTGTGGCCACATGGTCTGCTCCATTGTATTAGGGAGTTCATTGGCACTGCTCATAGATTTGTAAAAACTCTCTCTGGGGCCAGTTCTTTGTTGTATTAACCCTTTTCCTGTTAACTGTGTGGCAAATCTGTTTCTCCTGGTTTTTCATTTGCCTTTTTATATGACTAAGGGATTATATGAATTTGAGATGATTTTAATTTTTAGATAATCTTTTGGATATATATTTTTTGTGGTGTGAGTGTTAATCCTAGTTAGATTCATTACAGAAAGGGCCTGGATCAGAGAAGTGGTTTGAGAAAAGAATAGCTGGGATTTTATAAGCACCCAATGATTTTCTGGGAGGGGAATAATGAAAGCCCAATTGATCCCAGGACTGCACATGCAAGTTGGTCGAGTAAGAGAAGGAAGAGTGAGATCTTCATAGAGAAGGGGTTGAGATGCCCCATCAAGCCCAGAAATGTTATGTGAGAGGACCATTAACAGAAGTCTAAAGAAGTTAGTTTTGCAAGATTTTTTTCCTGCTTTCCTAGAAGGACATTTACTTTCAGACTATTAAAATACGCTGAGATTTGGATGCAGAAGATTCCATGGCTCCACTGGGTTGGTGGCCAGTTGGCTTGCCTCTCACTTTGGCTTGAGGAGACTTCCTGGGGCTTGGCATAAAAGTCTTATTTAAAAAAGGAGTGTGGCTTGCTTGATTCTGTCCGTTGTGCACACCCTACTGCTGAGGCCTCGAAATGCATGGCAGGAGGGCAGCAGGAATTGGGCAGAACTGAGTTACTCAGCATCTGCGTTTAGACAGGACTGACCAACGATGAGAGTTTGC
>CAUYRH010158668.1:0-10366 GCA_963574655.1 Perodicticus potto | reverse complement strand
GGGAGAGGAATGGAGAGAGCATCTCTCTCCCCACTTGAAATCTCTCCCTCTACCAGGAGCTTTGGTGTTTTCTGTATTCTTTTCTGTAAATCAATTCTGTCTTACCACGGAGGGGTGGGGGGGGAAATAATGTAATGAAGAGTAATAAAATACATATATTAAAAAAAAAAAAAGAAAGGACATAGTAGCAGATTAGAATATTGTAGGAAAGAAGCAGGAACGTCAGACATGCTTTGTATTAACTACATGGATAAAATGCTGAGATCTTAGATAAGTGTGTAAAATGTTTATCATTATCTCAATCTATATTTTTGTTCAGAAAATAATAAGAATGTGCTGTAGGAATATGTATGTATGTATGTGTGTGTGTATTTTTCCCAAGGAGGGGAGAAATTGTGGTATATTATTGTGAGTTTTTATATTATATGTGAATTGGTATACTATCACCTGAAGATAGATCAAAATTAAAAATGTATACTGTAATCTAGTCATCACCAGAATCTCAACAATAAATTATAGTTGATAGGCTCAGCGCCTGTAGCTCAGTGAGTAGGGCGCTGGCCACATAACACTGAAGCTGGGGGTTTCAAGCCCAGCCTAGGCCTGCTAAACAACAATGACAACTGCAACCAGAAAATAGCCGGGCGTTGTGGCGGGTGCCTGTAGTCCCAGCTACTTGGGAGGCTGAGGCAAAAGAATCACTTAAGCCCATGATTTTGAGGTTGTTGTGAGCTATGACACCATGGCACTCTACTGAGAGTGACATAGTGAGACTCTGTCTCAAAAAATATATATAGTTGATAATATAACATATATTATGAATATATGTTATATTGTTGTAATAAAATATCAATATAATAAAGTCATCACTAGAATTAAACCAAAAAGTATAGTTGATAATATAACAAAGAAATAAAATAAGCAAATAAAAGATATGATGTTGGGCGGTACCTGTGGCTCAAAGGAGTAGGGTGCTGGCCCCATATGCTGGAGGTGGTGGGTTCAAAGCCCTGGCCAAAAACTAGAAAAAAAAAAAGATATGATGTTAACACTAAGTAAAAGAAAGTTTAGAGGCCATATTAATATCAAAGAATATTATCAGAGATGATGAAGGCCACTTTATAATGATAAAGAAGAAAATTAATCGAGAGAACATAACAATTTTAAATTTTTATCAAAACTGCCCATAAACACATAACATCCAAACCTGGAAAGCAAAAAAGTCATAGAAAATAAAGAGAAATAGACAAAAATCACAATTGTATTAGAAATTTAAATATCTTCCCTTAATAACTCATGGAACAAGTAAACAAAAAGTCATCAAGAAAATTGTGTAACTGAACACTATTGGCTAACTTGGCATAATTGACAGTTACAGAGCTCTCTTAACAATAGCAGAAGCACACTTTGCATGTTGTATCATAACACGGAACTAAATTAGAAATCAACAAAAGGAAGATCTTGTTAAAATTTTCCAAACATTTAAAAAATAACAAACACGCATCTAAATAACTCATTGGTAAAATATGAAATCAAAACTGCAATTATTTGGCAATGAGGACGGATGTGGCGGCTCATGCCTGAAATCCTACCACTCAGGGAGGGTGAGGCAGCTGGATCTCTTGAGCTCACGTGTTCCAGACCAGTATAAACTAGAGCAGTGATTCTCAACCTTCCTAATGCTGCAATGTATTTTCATTGTTTAAAAGGGGTCGTGACCCACAGGTTGAGAACCACTGAACTAGAGCAAGATCCCTTCGCTAAAAATAGCTGGGCATTGTGGAGAGTGCCTCCTACCTAGCTACTTGGAAGGCTGAGTCAAAGGATGGCTTGAACCCAAGAGTTCCCAGGTTGCTGTGAGCTATGATGTTGCTGCACTCTACCTAGGGCAACAAAGTGAGACTCTGTCTCAAAAAAAGAAAAATAAAAGGATATATTTAACAAAGAAGGAAAATAAAAACACAACTTATCTGAATTTGCAGGATGTCACTACCGCAGTAGTTAGGAAATTTATAGAACTAAATCATGCTATTAGAAAAGAAAAAAAGACTAAATCAATGATCTGAACTTCTACCTTAATCTTTTTTTAAGAAGAAAAAGAGGCCTAAATCAATGATCTAAACTTCCACCTTAATTTTTTTTTAAGAAGAGGAAATCGAACCAAAGTAAGCAGAAAAAAGGAATGACTAATGATCAAAATTGAAATCAGTTAAATATGAAACAAAAAAATAATACAAAGAAAGCAAAAGCCAGTTATTAGAGACACAACTAGCTGGAGTAAGAATAATGGAAATATACATCCTTATTTAATTTCTTTCTCTCTTTCTCTCTCTCTCTTTCTCTCTCTCTCTCTCTCTCACACACACACACACACATACACATAGAAACACACCACTAACTGGAGTAAATTTTCTATTACAGGATTTGGGGAAAATTAACTCTTCACTCACTGGTTTAACAACCATATCAAATCATAAAAGGAAGGTTGCTCAGTAGCAAATGCAATGCCACTTGTGAAAAAATCTAAAATAACATGCAACATTTTGTCAGCTGCCAGAAGTTAACTTGGTTCAATATGACTACAGGGATAATTTGTGAGAGTGACAGACATAGGAAATGATGATAAATCTATCAAAGAATATGTTACCTATGCATTCTTCTCAATACATCATGAATTACGACATTAGCACTGATGAGAGGCAATCAAGAGGCTTTAAGCAGCAGGTAATGTATTTATCTTGACATTTTTATAAGGTTTCACCAAAAACAATGGTAAAATTGTGGGAATGAAGACATTAGCCTGGATTAATTTAACACTGACAGAAACATGTTTTTCTCCTTTCCTAACACTATGAAGTCAAAAGGAAAATTGTATCAAAAATCAGATGTGAAGCTATATTGCCAATTGTCAGTGATCCAGGAATTTTTTAGACAGGGTCTTGCTATATTGCCCAGGCCAGAGTACATTCAATGGCTCTTCACAGCACTGTTGATCCTAGCACATTTTTGGACTCCAGCTATTGGGCTTATTGGATCCTCTTGCCTCAACTTCCCTAGTAGCTGGGACTACAGATGTGTACCACTGCACCCACCAGGTTCTACTTCTCTTTGTTAACAATTCTTGATGTATGAAGCAGTTGGTTTTGATTACAAGAGATATGCATTATGGCCTATAGAACAAAGTTCAAGGGATCACATTTGGGTATATATTCCTAATTAGAGAATATACTTCAATTTTGTTAGGTAATAGCATATAAAAGGGATCTCCGACTGACCCTGGGCACAGACATCACCTTTGAATTGCTCAAGTGGGTCACCCTCCCTTTTCAATAAACCTGACCTGAACATCTCCACTCTGGTCTCATCTCTGGGCACCACCTTTCAGTTATTGCCTTTACAAACTAATGTAGTTATATTTTAAAATTTCAGCCAGCACCTTAGGCAATAGGTAATTTAAACCATTGAATTTTCTAGATTCTCCTTGCCAAATTCCTACAGACATGAGATGATTATTTCTTTGAGCACATAACAAGAAACATCTTGTCATTTTCCTTCAGTAGTGATGTTTATTACCTGCAGCTATAAAACTTGGAACACTCAGTCACTGCTATGGATATGGGTTGCTTTGAAGTCTCACTTTCTCCATGCTATTTGTAGGAAAATGAATCTGTCTCTTAGATTTCAGGGTGAAGAAAAATTCTATCCTATGGCATACATAGATTTTGAATCGTCCTTGTGACCCACGGCAATTTTGCTCCATGGCTTCCCCTAACCAGGGTTGACATCCAACACTAAGGAAACCTTCCTGGACATTTTGACCTTCGCTTTCCCTTCCCCTTCCCAAAGATTACATTAAAAAGGGCAATTCATTTCATCAGTTACTGAACAAATGCCAGATTTATTTCTGGGTTCATCTCACACAACATTTTACCTAAAATCAGTAGGAAAATGACTACTCTGTTGTTCTTCTTCCAAAATGGGGGTGCTCATTCACCACATAGATGTGCGAATTGGAACTTTCTCAGGGCCTTTGAAAGCACTGAAGGTAATATTTTTAACAACACTTGGGGTAGCAACTTCTTATTCCTTAATGCTTAATTGAGTAGAAATCCAAATTCAGATTTGTCTCTGCTCCCACTCTACCGAAATGAACTTTTTAAAAATTTACTTCAAAATGTTAAGGGATACAGTGGTTTTAGGCAACATGGATCATTTTTGTAATGCTTAGGTCCTGTTAATGGTGTGCCTATCATCTAAACAGTGTTCATAGTACCCATTAGCTTAATTTACTCCACTCCTCTCCCCTAGCCATTCCCTGGGTGCTTCCCACTGCATTTTACTTCACTCTGTGAACATGTGTGCTCATTGGTTAGTTCCAATTTAATAGTGAATACATGTGATATTTGTTTTTCCATTCTTGCAATACTTAATAGAATGGTCTCCAGTTCTACCCAGATTGTTGCAAAAGTTATTAATACATTTGTTTTTGAGGCAGAGTAGTACTTCATGGTGTACATATACCACATTTTATTAATCCACTCATGAATTAAAGGGCACTTTTGTTAATTCTACATGTTTGAAATTAAGAATTGTGCTGCAATAAACATTTGAGTACACATGTCTTTTTGATAAAATGACTTCTGTTACTTTGTTTAAATTCACAGTATTTGAATTGCTGGATTAATGTTAGGTCTACTTTCAGTTCTTTGAAGAATTTCATACTGGTTTTCATAAAGAAAATACTGCAGGGTGTCCAAATGTCACTCATAAAGTCATCATAAATAAGAAAAATGGGAAATTGCAGCTAAATGTAACTTTATTTACAAAATATACATTAAAAAATTTTACAAGGAGGTGGCCAACTCATAGAAAATATTTTGTAAAATTTTGTAACGAATATTTTGTAAATAATGGTATATTTAGCTATGATTTCACATTTTCCCTCTGAATGGTGATTTTAGGGGCAACTTTGGGGACACACAGTAATTTGCAGTTCCACCAACACTGTAAATGTGTTAATTTCTTTCTGCCTTCATGCCAGCCTCAAATATTCTATGGACTCCCTGACTCCTCCTAACCTCAGCCTCTTTCTACTTCTCTCCTGCTAGCTCCTTCTCCTCTTCCTTCTTTCCACCCCAATCACCCAGCACCACCATACCTGGAATATGATAAATCTTCCTTCCTGTCTTTCTATCAAGACACTTCCTAAGTCTCAAGTCTCACCCTGAAAATGTCATTCTAACTGAGGTAAAGTGATATCTCATTGTAGTTTTAATTATATTTCTCTGATGTTTAGTGACATAGAGCATTTTTTCATATGGTTATCAGCCATTTGTATTTATTCTTTTTTTTGTTTGTTTGAGATAGAGCCTCAAGCTGTCACCCTGGATAGAGTGCAGTGGCATCACAGCTCACAGCAGCCTCCAATTCCTGGGCTCCCGCGAGTCTTCTGCCTCCGCCTCCCAAGTAGCTGGGACTACAGGCGCCCGCCACAACGCCCGGCTGTTTTTTTTTTTGTTGCAGCCGTCATTGTTGTTTGGCGGGCCCGGGTTGGATTCGAACCCGCCAGCTCAGGTGTACATGGCTGGCACCTTAGCCCATTGAGCCACAGGCACTGAGCCTGTACTTATTCTTTTGAGAAGCTTCTATTCATCTTTTTGCCCACTATTTAATGGGGTTGTTTGTTTTCTCTTACTTATTTGCTTGCGTGCTTTGTAAATCCTGGTTATTAGGCCTTTATTGGATGTTTAGTTTGAAAATATTTTCTGCCATTTTGTAGGTTGTCTATTTTTTGCTGATTGTTTCCTTAGAAATGCAGAAGCTTATTAGATTAATCAAATCTGATTCATTAATTTTTTGTTGTTGCCATAATTGCCACTGGTGTCTTTTTTCTAAATTATTTGCCTGCACCAATATATATAATAATTTTTCCTATATTTTCCTCTAGAGTGCATATGGCTTCATGCCTTAGATTTAAGTATTTTCTCCATCTTGAATTAATTTTTGAGTAGCGACAGGAAGGAGTCCTGTTTAAATTTTCTTCATATGGCTATCCAGTTTTCCCAGCACTATTTATTGAATGGGGATTCTTTCCCCCATCAGTTGGTTGTAGATAGATGGTATTAGATCTCGGTTTTCTATTCTGTTCCATTGCTCTGTGACTATTTTTGTACCAATAACATGCTGTTGTGATTACTGTAGCTTTATAGAATAGTTTAAAGTCTGTTAATGTGATACCTACAGATTTGTTCTTTTTATTTGATATTGCATGAGTATCTGGGCTATTTTTTGGTTATAGACAAAGCATAGACTTATTTTTCCTACATTTATGAAGTATGACTCTGGTAACTTGATGGGTATTGCATTGAATTTGTAAATTACTGTGGGTAGTATGGACATTTTAACAATGATGATTCTACTTATCCTTAAGCATGTTATGCTTTTCCATTTGTTTTTATCCTCTATGATTTCTTTCATCAAAATATGGTATTTCTCTTTGTAGAGATCTTTCACTTCCATCGCTAAGTATATTCCTAGATGTTTTATTTTCTTTGAAGCTATTGCAAGTGGCATTGAGTCTTTGATTTGACTCCTGGATTGACTGTCAGTAGTATATAGAAATGCTGTTGATTTATATACATTGATTTTATATTCTGAGACTTTGCTGAATTTATTCATTAATTCCAGGACACTCTTAGTCTCTTAGTGGAATCCTTGGAGTTTTCTAGATACAAAATAAGATTTTTAGTGAAGAGTAATAGTTTGAACTCCTCTTTACCAATTTGATACCCATAATTGTCTTCTCTTGCTTGATTGCTCTGGCTAGGACGTCTAGCACTATTTTGAATAGGAGTGGTGACAGTAGGCATCCTTGTGTTGTTCCAGTTCTTAGTAGGAAAGCTTTCAACTTTTCCTCATTCACTATGATGTTAGCTGTGGGTTTGTCCTACATGGCTTTGATAATTCTGAGATGAGTTCCTCATACACCTGGTGTGTTGAGGGGTTTTACCATGAAAAAGAGCTGGGTTTATTTAAAGATTTTGCTGCATCTGTTGAAAGACAATCATGTGGTCTTTTTTGTTGTTGGTGGTGGTGTTTATGTGGTGAATCACATTTATTGATTTATATGATTTGAACGATACTTGCATCCTTGGGATAAATCACACTAGGTTCTGGGGGATTATTTTTTTTCTTTTTTTTAATTGTTTAAGATTCATTGAGGGTACAAAGAACAAGGCCACATTGATCAAATTTGTTAGGTAAAGTCCCTCTTATATATGTGTCCTGCCACTTAAAGTTGTGTCACACATGGTGACCCCTCAACCCCCCTTCCTTGTTCCCTCTCTCTGATCTCCCCTTTCACCACTCCCCACTGTGTAGTAGGTCATTAACTGTCCTCACATGAGAATTGAGTACATGGGATTCTTGCTTCTCCATTCTTGTGATGCTTCACTAAGAATAATGGTGTTCCACCTCCATCCAAGTTAATACAAAAGATGTAAAGTCTCCATCGTCTTAATGGCTGAATAGTATTCCATGGTGTATATGTATGTGTGTGTATATATATATATATATATATATATATATATATATATATATACATATCAGAGTTTGTTAATCCATTCCTGGGTTGCTAGGCATTTAGGCTATTTCCACATTTTGGCAACTGTAAATTAAGCTGCAATAAACAGTCTAGTGCAAGTGCTTTTATGGTAAAAGGATTTTTCCCCCCTGGGTAGATGCCCAATAAGGGAATTGCAGGATGAAATGGGAAGTCTAGTTTGTGTTCTTTGAGTGTCACCCATACTTCCTTCAAAAAGGTCGTCTTATTTTGCAGTCCCATCAGCAATGTAAAAGTGTTCCATTCTGTCCACATCCAGCCAGCATCTGCAGTTTTGAGATTTTGTGATGTGAGCCATTCTCACTGGGGTTAGATGATATCTCAGGGTGGTTTTGATTTGCACTTATCTAATAATTAGGGACGATGAGCATTTGTTTATATGTTTGTTAATCATTCTTCAGTTTTCTTTAGAGAAGGTTCTATTCAAATCTCTTGTCCATTGATATAAGAGATTATTGGCTTTTTTTCATGTAGATTTAATTTGAGTTCTCTATAGATCCTAGTTATCAAGCTTTTGTCTGATTCAAAATATGGAAATGTTCTCCCTCATTGTGTAGGTTGTCTATTTGTTTTGACTATTGTCTCCTTAGCTGTACATAAGTTTTTCAGTTTAATTAATTCCAATTTATTCATTTTTGGTGTTGTTGCAATTGCCACAGAAGTCTTCTTTATAAAGTCTTTCCCCAGGTTGATGTCTTCAAGTGTTTTTCCCGTGCTTTCTTTGAGGATTTTTATTGTTTCATGCCTTAAATTTAGGTCTTCTATCTGTATTGAATCAACTCTTCTGAGTGGAGAAAGGTACGGGTCCTGTTTCAGTCTTTTACCTGTGGATATCCAGTTCTCCCAGCACCATTTATTGAATAGGGATTCTTTCCCCTCGTGTATGTTCTTGTTCGCTTTATCAATGATTAGGTGGATGTAAGATGTTAGTTTCATTTCCTGGTTTTCAATTTGATTCCAAATGACTATGTGCTTTTGTGCCAATATCATGCTGTTTTGACCACTATGACCTTGTAGTACAGCTGAAGGTCTGGCAGACTGATGCCCCCAGCTGTGTTTTTATTGCTAAGAATTGCCTTAGCTACATGGGTTTTTTCCTGGTTCCATAAAAAGCACAGAATTATTTTTTACAAGTCTTAAAAGTACAACATTGGTATTTTAACAGGGATGGCATTGAATCTGTAGATTGCTTTGGTAAGTATAGACATTTTAACAATGTTGATTCTTCCCAGCCATGAGCATGGTATGTTCTTCCATTTGTTAGTATCTTCTATTTCTTTTCTTAGGGTTTCATAATTTTCTTTACAGAGGTCCTTGACCTCTTTTTTTAGGTGTATTCCTAGGTGTTTAATTTTCTTTGAAGCTATTGTGAAGGGGATGGTGTCCTTAAATAGCTTTTCGTCTTGGCTATTATTGGCATATACAAAGGCTACTGACTTATGGATATCGATTTTATAACCTGATACATTCCTATATTTTTTGGATGACTTCCAGGAGTCTTGTGAGATTCTCTAAGTATAAGATCATATCGTCAACAAAAAGGGTGAGTCTCACTTTGTCTGCTTCCATTCGGATGCCCTTTATTTCCTTTTCTTGCCTGATTGTATTGTCTAGAACTTCCAGCACTATGTTGAATAGTAGTGGCAACAGAGGACAACCTTGTCTGGTTCCATTTCTAAGTGTAAAAGCTTTCAGTTTTACTCCATTCAGTAAAATATTAGCTGTGGGTTTGTCATAGATGGCTTCTATCATTTTAAGAAATGTACCACCTATGCCTATACTCTTCAGTGTTCTAATTAGAAAATGACACTGGATTTTACTGAATGCTTTTTCTGCATCTATTCAGAGTATCATATGGTCTTTGTTTTTTATTCTGTTGATATGGTGGACTACATTTATGGCCTTGTGTATGTTAAACCATCCCTGTATACCTGGGATGAAACCTACTTGATCATGATGTATGACTTTTCTAATGAGAAGCTGTAATCTATTGGCTAGGATTTTGTTGAGAATTTTTGTATCTATATTCATTAGTGAAATTGGTCTGAAGTTCTCCTTTTTAGATGGGTCTTTTCCTAGTTTTGGTATCAGGGTGATGTTTGCTTCATAAAACGTGTTGGGGAAGATTCCTTCCTCCTTGATTTTTTGGAATAATTTCTGCAGTGTGGGAATAAGTTCTTCTTTGAAGGTTTGATAAAATTCTGGTGTGAAGCCATCTGGACCAGGGCATTTGTTTTTGTTGGGAGATTTTTATTTTTTCTTTGATCTCAGTGCTTGAAATTGAAGTGTTCAAGAGATCTATTTCTTCTTGGTTTAGTCTAGGGAGAGGGTGTGATTCCAAATATTGATCCATTTCCTTCACATTGTCAAATTTCTGGGCATGGAGTTTCTTGTAGTATTCAGAGATAATCTCTTGTATCTCTGTAGCATCTGTTGTTATTTCCCTTTTATCATTTCTGATTGAGGTTACTAAAGATTTTACTTTTCTATTTCTAGTTAGTCTGGCCAAATGTTTATCTATTTTGTTTATGTTTTCAAAAAAAAACAACTTTTTTCTTTAGTTTCTGAATGATACTTTTCAATTTTATTAATCTCTGATTTAATTTTGGATATTTCTTTTCTTCTGCTTGGTTTGTGCTTAGATTGTTCTTCTTTTTCTAATTCCATAAGGTGGTTTGTGAGTTTGTTGATGTGCCGTCTTTCTGTTTTTTAAATGTAGGCATCTAAAGCAATAAATTTTCGTCT
>CAUYRH010158664.1:0-59967 GCA_963574655.1 Perodicticus potto | reverse complement strand
TGCCTTGTGGTCTGAGAAAATACAAGGTAAAATTTCAATTCTTTAGATTCTGTATAGGTTTGTTTTGTGACCTAGGATATGATCAATTTTGGAGAAAGTTCCATGAGCTGATGAGAAGAATGTATATTCTTTATCTGTGGGATTGAATGTTCTATATGCATCTATCAAGCACAGTTGTTCCAGGGTGTCATTTAAGTCCCTTGTATCCTTGTTTAATTTCTGTTTAGAGGATCTGTCCAGCTCTGTAAGAGGAGTGTTAAAGTCCCCTGTTATTATGGTATTATAGGATATCATATTGCTCAGACTGAGTGAGGTCTGTTTCTAGGAGCATTTAAATTTGGTGCATAAATATTTAGAATTGAAGCATCTTCTTGTTGTATTTTTCCCTTGACCAATGTAAAGTGACCATCTTTGTCTTTTTTGACTTTAGTTGCTTCAAATC
Source organism: Perodicticus potto (assembly GCA_963574655.1). Lineage (NCBI taxonomy): Eukaryota > Metazoa > Chordata > Mammalia > Primates > Lorisidae > Perodicticus > Perodicticus potto. The sequence goes on along the minus strand of CAUYRH010158664.1, from coordinate 59,525 downwards.
CACATGTATCTGAAAATAAGATTGCAACTCCTCTTTTTTTCTGAATTCCGTTTGCCTGAAAGATTGTCTTCCAACCCTTACCTCAGAGTTTTAATTTGTCTTTTGAAGTTAGGTGTGTTTCCTGTAGACAGCAAATGGAAGGCTTGTGTTTTTTAATCCAGTCAGCCAATCTATGCCTCTTCAGTGGGGAATTTAAGCCATTAACATTTATTGCGATAATTGATAAGTGTGGTAGTGTTTTATTCCTCTTATTTTGTGAGAGTCTATTGCTTAGTTTTATCTTTAAAGTTAGGTTCTGTCCTTTAATTTCTGAGTTCTTATTTTGCTGTTGATCCACTGTGATGGTCAGTGTGTAGAACAGGTTGCAGTATTTCCTGTAGAGCTGGTCTTGTTGTCGAATTTCCTCAGTGTTTTTTTATCAGTAAATGATTTGATTTCTCTGTCAATTTTAAAGCTTAGCTTCACAGAATATAGAATTCTGGGCTGCAGATTGTTCTGTTTAAGTAGATTAAAGGTAGATGACCATTGTCTTCTTGCTTGGAAAGTTTTATTAGAGAATTCTGCAGTCACCCTGATAGATTTGCCCTTGTAGGTCAACTGGAGCTTACTCCTTCAGCTTTAAGAATCTTTTCTTTTGTCTTGACTTTGGACAGGTTCCCATCACAAAGTGTCTTGGGGAAGCTCGGTTAGAGTTGAGGTGACCTGGGGTCCGATATCCCTGTGAAAGTAGAGTGTCAGAATCTTAGGTGATATTTGGGAAATTTTCATTTATAATATTTTCTAGTATGGTTTATTCCCCTGGTACATTCTTCTTCCCCTTCTGGGATACCTATAACTCGTATGTTTGAACATTTCATAGAGTCCCATAATTCTGTCAGCAAATGTTCTGCTTTCTCTCTCTTCTTTTCTGCCTCTTTAACTATCTGAGTTATCTCAAGAGCTTTTTCCTCTAACTCTGAGATCCTTTCTTCTGCATGATCTAATCCAGGGGTCCTCAAACTACGGCCATGGGCCACATGCATTGGTGTGAATTGTATTTGTTCCCATTTTGTTTTTTACTTCAAAATAAGATATGTGCATTGTGCATAGGAACTTGTTCATAGTTTTTTTTTTTTTTTTAAACTATTGTCCGGTCCTCCAACGGTCTGAGGGACAGTGAATTGGCTCCCTGTTAAAAAAGTTTGAGGACACCTGGTCTAATCTGTTGTTGATACTTTCTATTGCATCTTTAAGTTCCCTAATTGCCTGCTTCAGTTCCTTCAACTCTGCTATATCCTTTTTATACTCTTCATAGTGTTCATCTCTTAATTGATTCTGTGTTTGGATTTCCTTTTGGTTATTTTCCACTTTATCAGCAGTTTCCTTCATTTCCTTGGTTGTTTTCATCATCTGCATTCTAAATTCCCTTTCTGTCATTTCTAACATTTCCTTATAGGTGGAATCCTCTGCAGTAGCTACCTCACAGTCCCTTGGGGGGGGGGGTTGCTTTGGACTGGTTTTTCATGATGCCAGGAGTTTTCTGCTGATTATTCCTCATGAGTGATTTCTTTTATTTGTTTTATTGCCCTAATTTTCCTTTGACTTCCTCCTGGTCTTTACGTTGCTATGCCTCTGGACTAGGGTTTCGATGAGTCCTTTTGGTACAGGACCAGAAGGATGAGAAGACAGATCTCCACTGCTTTTGCCTTCCTCAGGGGGTCCAGAAGTCTCACGCTGTCTGCTTCCCCAAAGGGATGTTTCTGGGCAGATCCCGCCAGCCAGAGATGCCTGAGGTCCTCTCTCCCCAGTCTCACCATGCCCAGTTGCAAGGAAGCTGTTACTCGGCCCTCATATTCAGGCGGTTTTTACATTTTTAAACAGTTAGAAAATTTGTTTTGGTTCTTGTCATATAATGACTTACAACTAAGTAAAGCCTAAAATATTTACTATCTGGATGTTTCCAGAAAATGTTGGTCAGCCCTGGACTAAAGCACTTTCAAACTGCAGTTGAGATAAGATAGACCTGGAGACAGAATGTGACTTGGGGTAGGGCCCACAGCCCAAGGACAGTCTATACTCGAGCTTTGGTTGGGCCCACTTCTCTCCTGTGCCCTGGCCTCCTCTTTTCTGAGGACCTCTGTTTCCATCCCTCCAACAGATGAAACAATGGGTTCTTTTAACTGCATCATGAACTGTAGAAGGAATAATCAACTCCTTGAGGAGACTTTGACAACCGTTCACTTGGAGTCTACTGTAGGGAGGACCTGGGAAGATCATAGGGCCAGAGCCCCATGTTCACAAGGGGCCTCCAACATAGACACTGGGATTCTGTTCACATGCGATTGCAGACACAGAAACACCTGGATGGAGTCATAATGTAACTTAAAACTCGTGTTTCTCCATCAGACCCCACTGCCCATGATGATCTATAATTAATATTTTCAAAATCCTTTAATTATCTTGTGATTAGTACCATGATTTGCTTCATATTCATGTTGTGAGTTAAAAGCATTAATTAATGTGTCAAATATACACAGTTAAAACATACTGCATTTTAAACAATGCGGTTGGGCATTTAGTTATTTTAATTTTTGTTTTTTAAAACAATACTAACATCCCCCCAAATGAAAATGGCTTGAGTGACCTTGATGGACTCACAGCCTTGAAGGATGCTATACTTAGACATCCAGCCTAGACTCTCTGTAGAAAATAGCTGGGTGATAAGAAGGCGGCCCAGCACCTCCAATAGTTGGCTCTCATCATTTCTAGGTCCCACATGTGCAGCTTTGCCTTCTTGCCAATATTTATTTGTAACCCCCCAATCAATACTCTCAGTGCTTTCAGGCATTTGTGGACACTTTCCCAGGTGAAGGGGAATAAGGTAATGCTCTGTTTTCTGGTTTTAGCTCATCCTGTAAACAAGTGTTTTTTTTTTCCTCTTGGAGACAGAGTCTTACTCTGTTGCCTGGGCTAAAGTGTAGTGGCATCATCATAGCTCACTGCAACCTCAAATTCCTAAGCTCAAGCCATCCTCCTGTCTCAGCCTCTCCAGTAGCTGGGACTGCAGGTGCTGGCCACCATGCCTGGCTAATTTGTCAATGTTTTGTAGAGATGGGGTGTTGTTCTTCCTCAGGCTAATCTCAACTCCTGCCTCAGCTAGGATTACAGGTGAGAGCCAAGTGTCCTTTTTGTAATCTATTGAGTGCCATGTTTTCCACATTTTTATTCTTTTTTTGGTGAGTCCGCTGTTTAAATGGCCCCAGTGCATAGTGCTGAAGTATTGTCTAGTGTTCCTAAAAGCCATATAAGGCTGTGATGGGCCTTGCAGAGAAACTATGTGTGTTAGATAAGCTTCCTTCAGCCATGAGTTATAGCGCTGTTGGCCATGAGTTCACCGTTAATGAATCAACAGTATCCACTATGTGAGGTGTCTTTAAGTAGAAACACACATGAACACTGTTATGTAGTGATCGGTTGAGAAAAATGCTGTGATCAGAGGCTCACAGAACCCTAACCCTATATTTCCCCTTGGAGCAATGGCTCATCATTCACTAGTTCAGTGTTCTGAGTGGCTTTATATAACAGAACTACCTGAAACGGGTCTTAACTATATTTGTAACACACATGATCTTGCTGAGCTAAGGAACCTGTGAACCGCTCAGCATCTGCGCTTCTTCAGGGCAGTTCATCCAGGTTGGCGTGGTGTCCATCCTGTGTTTGAACTGGAGGGAGTCTAATAGCAGGCACAGTAATACACACTCAAGTGTTCCCCTTTGTAGGGATGGCTAGAACTCAGTTTTCCAAGAGGCAGGGATTCCTGACCCTCCTCCCTGGGAACACCTACCCTAAGGCTGAGTTACAACCCATTTACTATTTTGTCTCATGGAAGTTGCCAATTCTCTCCATGCCTCAGCCAGGGAGTACAATGAGACTAATAGGACTGGCAATTCATAGGCAGGTCAGGTGGAAGATCTAATTGATCATAAAGAACCCTTTGGCTATGCTACAGCAATATAGATTTGTCTATTTTTTATGGGGGGATTTTATTCTCCACCTTGAAATTACATCGTGCACAAAATAGAAGTGAATTCATTGAATTGGGGGTAGACTGAGAGACGCAAAGGTTTTGTAAGAATTGCTTAGCTCTTGGGGAAGCCAGGACTACAAGAAAAATATCTGAAGGGAAAGAGATGATAAGGCAATCTGTCTATTGATTGTTCAGGATTTCATGTTCAGCATCCAACTAGTAGATGTCTGGTGGGACCATCACTGTGTTTTAGAAACCTGCTGGTGGTTTGGACTGAACAACTGAGCATAGGCTGAGGCTTTGATGATGTGTTCTAAGAAGGTTTCTTTTTAATAAATTCCTTTTCTTCTTTAAAAGGAGAAAAGGTTCCTTGAGGTTATTGAGAGCACTGGGGTTTCTTTCTGAGCTCTTTGGAACATATATGAGAAATAAAGCTCGAGCGTTTCTCCCTATTTGGCAGCATTCCTGGGGTTGGCTTTATCATAACTTCAACTCATCAGTGTCATCGCCGCCTTCTAATCGTGTACTGTTTTCCATGGCGTCTTCTGAATTACCATCAGGTTTTCGTCAAACATGGAAATGTTCTTATTGGGGGATGCTGCATCCTGAAATCTCTGGAGGGTGTGTGTCGTGTGTGTGTGTGTGTGTGTATTTGTGAGACAGTGGAAGATACCCCATTAAGATCCCAGACCAGGAAATATCACCATCTCTAGGACAGATCTGCCTGAGCTCTGGAATGCTGGAACCCACACTGATGGCTCCATCTAGCACCGCAAAAGCAGAATGTATCATGGAACACTCATCATTTCCCCTGTCCCAACCCACCTGGGATGTTTCCCATCATAGTGGGGAACTCCCACCTCCCCAGTTGCCTAAGCTTTCTTCTCTCATCTTCCACGTCCAATGGGTTCCTGTATCTTCTCAGATACCCTCAAATTGATGCATCCCCTCCACTGCCCTGCCAGTGCCTGACGTCTGACTCTTCACATTTTCCCTCTTCCCCATTCCTAAAGCCTTTAGACATGTCTCCTTTCCCAGATTCATCCCTTTCTCCATCAAAGTGTCAGGTCTCTTTCAGATTAAAGCCTTCTGATGTCTCTTTGTCATCACAGGTTAAAGGCTGAACACCCATGCACGGGCGAGGCTCTGCAGGATGTGGTTCTTGTGTGTCATCCCAGCCTCCCTCTTCATAGCTCCCCACCTTGTCTGGCCAAGTTCAGGTCTTTGCTTTTGTCTGTACTGTTCTTCCTATCTAGAGTGCCCTCCCCAGCTTTTCTGTTGGGGAGACTCCCATTTGGTTTTTAAGGCCCAGCTCTAGAGTTTCACTTTTCCCCTGGTGGGTGATAATAAAAATATTTAACAATTGGTCAGATTGCGTCCGAGCAGTTAGAGCAGATGCCGTGGAGGACTGCTGGTGTGGCCAAGCCTACTGTGCCAGGAAACTGGGTTTAACCCACCCTGGCAGAGTTGATGGTGCTCTGCTTTGCACCACTAACACATGTGTGCAAACATGCACTGTTCACCCTGTTGTTATTCAACAAACACATAATAATTGCCTACTTTGCTTAGAACCTTGTTAGGTGGTGCTAGTACAAGAATGAATAAGATGGTGTTTCTGCCCATGAGGTGCTCCTAGTCTATTCATACAGAATTTTTTCCCTTATGTGATTATCTTGGTAAGTCAATGAGCTCCTTGGAGGGTGGAGACCAATTCTTTCACCTTGGTGTCCTTGGTGCCTGTCTGGTGCCTGGCACACAGCATACTCAGTGGGTACCTGTGGAATGAAGGTATCCACTGGGATCACCTTTGTCTGGGCCACATTCAGGGTGTCAAAGTATTAAAACAGTTCAAGGGGTTAATTGGTTATGGGCTAAAGGGCTTCTAGTGATAGGTGTAGGTAACAGTGTTTACTTAAAAAGGTATAACTTTGTTCATACGTAAGGCCAGACATAGTTCATTTGCCTTCTTTATACCTCCTAATTCAGCACCCCCCACTTCTTCTAGTTATTTTTTGAATGGAATGATGTCACCCACTCACTGGTTTTATATAGCTCCTATTGAAGTAGAATGTGATAGAAATTGTGCCTATTAATTAAAAACTCAGAATGTGGGCAGTTTTTGAACTGCTAATTAAAACTCTTACCAATCATGTTATATTCGTGGCTTTAAATCTTTTCTTTTCCCTAAATCTAGAACTTTCTTACCAGAAAAGATGACTTTCAACAAGGCAACTGCCAAGGATGATAGCATCTTTTTTAAAACACTGTTCCATGTACTTCCAGTGAAATCTTAGGGCTCATGTCTCCCTAGTACTTTGAAGGTTGCTATTAGGGGCTAGAAAGGACACAAAAGACCTCCAGGTCCCCTCCTCTCTGCCCTCAAATGATCCCGGCCAGCTGCCGCCCTGTAGATATCACAGCTTGTGGGTAAGGGACTGAGAATGTCTTCCTGCTTCGGCAGGTCAAGAGGAGAACATCTCATCAATTTCTAGGAGGTGCTGGGCAACTGTGGCCTCTGAAGTTTCAACTCGTGCTCAGCCCATGCTCCAGCTGCCTATGGTGAACTGAATGAATTCCATGAGGGCAGATGACAGAAGAGTCTAAAGACTCCAGATCTGCTTCCTGTTCTGCCTTCTTTCAGGGCCTGGAATTCTCCGCCAAGCCCATCAATGCTGGTGTGGCTTTCTGGGCTTGGTGCCAAGGACTCACACAGGACTCCCTATTCAGCCCCAGCCTGCATCCTGCCTTGGCTTTTGGGGTGGGGTGGCCCAGCAGGGCTCCCCTCGTGACTGGAGTCAGGGTTTGCGTGGGCTCCCTCTCCTGCCCCCCACCCCCACCCCAGGCAGGCCTGGCCCAGCATCGTGACGCTGCTCCAACAAGCGGCACCATTGTTTCCTGGCCTGGGAAGGCACAGAGAGTGCCTCTTGCCATGGAGAGCCCTGGTACATCTGTAGGGTTTGAACCCCCGAACCAATGAGCCCATGTGGTGAGCATGTGCTCAGGGCTGCCTGCGGTCAGGGCCACGGGCCGGCCATGTGCTTTGAGTTTGGGCTTCCTTTCTTTTTCAGAAGGTGTTTGATTCATGCAAAATGCTTAATGATGCCTGCAAAGCACCTCGTGGGGGATCGGATCCCCTTTGATGTTCGGGGTCTTTTTGGCGGTTCCAAAAAAACAGTTCAAAAGGTTTACTTTGGACACCACACCTCCAGCACATGTCAGAGCCAAGGCCAGGCTCACCAGGCAGCGCGCAGGAGAAAACATTTTGTGCCGGTTTCTCCCTCTCTCTGTTTTGTCTTGTGCTGAGCACAGGTTTTCACACTGTCCTGGTGGTGAAAAGAGGGGATTAAGTAAAGGAAAATAAATGGCTCTGAGTTTTTGTGTGCCCTGTGCCTCTCAGTCCTGCTGAGTTTGGGTGGAGAGATGGAGGCTGATGAGGTGCCTGCAGCGACAGACCTTCCCTCTTAGTGCCACCGAGCACGGACAGAGCCCTCTGAAGAAAACCCAGGTAGAAACGGGGCCATCTGGCCATCCCATGTGGGGCACACTGCAGCTGTGCCTGGGTTTGCCGTCAGGCTGCAGGCAAAGTGCTGTCCCGCTGCCCCCTCTCCTCCACGGACGGCTCTGGGAGGACTGGGGTGCAGATGCCGTTGTGGGAAGTGGGACTGGAGGCATGAACGGGAGGGATGGGGCCTGCGGAGAAGTCATGTCATTACGGGGCTCTGTCCCCCAGGTGTGGGATTCAGGAAGGCAGCCCAAGCTGCCTTGCAAGCTGGAGGCTGGTGTGGTGGGATGGGGTGGGCGCAGACCGTATCATGGATGTGGTCATGCCATGAAGGGAGGGGAACAGGGAAAAAATTTCTTCCCTTTCTCCTTCTCTAACTATCAGGAGCTCCTGAGTCCCTTAGAGGAAGTCATCTTTGTGTTCCGTGGGCTGATTACCCACCAGGATGGATATTTCCACTGTGACAAATCTGCTGTATCCAAGTGAGGAGAGGACCGGTAAAGTCCAGGTGCCCCGATCCTTTACTTAGTTAGGAAAAAGGTTTTAAAATCTATAAATCCAGACATGACACAGGCGCGGGGAGGGCCTAGAGAGCCAAATCCAGCAGCGGTATGCAGGAGCATTGCTGGGAAAGGGACGAGATAAGGAGACTCCCCACAGCTTTGCTCTCTGTGCCCGTGGTTCATTTCTGTCCTCATACAGTGTAGGTTACTGCTTCCAGCAGCCCCAACCCCTCGCCCAAGCTGGCATCTCTGAAACACTGCAAATGCTTAGTCAGCCTCTGAAGTGGTTTTATCATAACATAGAAATTTCCGGGGGCCAACTCTACCACTATTCAGCAAATGACAGGTATACAGAACCGTATACAGTTTTGAATACAATTTAACTCAGGCTTTTATATTGCTTTCCAGTTCCCCTTCGTAAGCTTTCCTTGTGGTCTTCCTCATCCTTGGTCACCAACCAAGTTCCACAAGGCCCTTCCCTCATCTGCAGCTGCAAAGAATCTCTACTCACCCAGTGAATCTGTTAGGATAAGAATGTCCCATTGTCCTCTTCCTAGAAGAACTCAGTGAATTACACTTTTTCTTTCCTGGGTTTGTGTCCTTGGAGATCCCCTCTGATTTAGAGAAGTCTCTCTGTCCCTTCATGCTGAGGCCGTGCCAGTTTTCTCATGTTTTCTGAAGTCTGTCCTTTTCAGAGGAGGTCAGTTTCTACCCAGGAATCATTTCCCTTCCCTTCCCTTCCCCTCCCCCTCTCCCTTTCCCTCCCCCCTCCTCTTCCCCTCCCCCTCCCCTTCCCCTTCCCTTTCCCTTCCCTTTCTTTTCTTTCCTTTCCTTTCTCCCTTTCCCTTTCCCTTTTTCCCTTTCCTTTTCCCTTTTTCCCTTTCTCTTTCCCTTTCCCTTTCCTTCCTTTCTTTCTTTCTTCTTTCGGTCTCACTCTGTCACCCCAGCTAGACTGCAGTGGTATCGTTCACAGCAACCTCAAACTCTTGGGCTCAAGGGCTCCTTCTGCCTCAGCCTCCTAAGTAGCTGGGACTACAGGTGCCCACCATAATGCCTAGCTAATTTTTCTATTTTTAGTAGAGAGGGAGGTCTCACTCTTGCTCAGACTGGTCTCGAGCTCTTGAGCTCAAGGAATCCTCCCGCCTTAGCCTCTCAGAGTGCTAGGATTACAGGCATGAGCCACTGTGCCTGGCACAGCTATATAGCCTTTCCCTCCCTGTCACTTTAGAGTCTTAGTTTCATTTTAGAATAAATGTTAGCACTTTTGAAATGTCCATTTCTGACTGAGATAGCAACTCCTGATCAGTTACTTTAGCTCAAGCAGCATGCTCAGCACTTTGATTTATCGAGGAAACTCTTCATTGCTATTCTTTTTTTTTTTTTTTTGAGACAGAGTCTTACTTGTTGCCCTCAGTAGAATGCCTTGGTGTCATAGCTCACAGCAACCTCAAACTCTTGGGCTCAAGTGATTCTCTTGTCTCAATCCCCAAATAGCTGGGACTATAGGTGCCTGCTGTAACGCCCAGCTATTTTTAGAAACAGGATCTCTTTCTCAGGCTGGTCTCGAACGTGTGCGCTCAGACAATCCACCCATCACAACCTCCCAGAGTACTAAGAACTGTTCCATTTTTAGACAAAAATACTATCACTTGATAAGTTAGTCTTGTAGTGAGCAGTTGAGCATAAAATAAAATTCTTTTTTTTGTATAACATATGGTTCCCATGAGAGCAAATGGAGACCACTCTGAAATTCATGTAACATTTAGAAATGTCTCCAGTTCCCTACATAACTGGAGATGTCATTAATCCAAAGGGATAGATGAAACTCCACTTGTGTGTGTGTGTGTGTGTGTGTGTTTAATCTACTGTTGGTTAATGTTGTTGACAGACATTATCCTCTCCTTTAGTGAACAATGAAACAATTAAGCTAGTTTTAAAGTCCAGCTCCAGATTCACTTGTATCGGCCTACAGAACAAGAATCAATCTATATTCCTCCTCATTTCATCTCTCTATCTCCTGCTTATCTTTTTCTTTTTCTAGTTTTGGTGCCTATGCATGCAGGCCAATTTGCACAGACACTTTTCTCTGACTCTGGAAGCAGTCATGAAGCATGAAGCACTCCATCAGCCAGTGTGACAGTGGAGGAAGAGGTGCTATTTATGTGACAGAAACAGAGGTTCTGAGAGATTATCTCTGACATTGATAGTGCATACCTTAAAAATAAGATACGCAATGGATCTGGCCCAGTTTTGTTACTCTAGGACCAGCGAAGAGAAGAAATTTTGGAGGGGCTGGAAAGTTCAAGTGATAAAGTTAAAGGGATAAAGACATTGATAGTCAAACTGGGACCATTTTATAATGAGAGAATTTGAGGTAGAGGGTAAAATAAGTGATAGAAAAAGGTGAAACAGATTCCAACACAAAATCTTGCTGGGAGGCCCCTTGGGCCCGGACCAGTGTTAGTGATGAAGGTGTAAGTTGCATGGCTCTAGGCTCACTGTGAGGGCTACCAGTGTAGAGGTTAACAATGTATATAATTCTTTGTGGGATTTTTTTGTCTGTTTGGTCTTCATGTCTAAAGGATAAACTTCTTGAGAGCTAGGTAGTGTCATAAAGAGGTGATCCTCGATTGTCCCCCTAATCCCATTGTCAGTTGAAAATTTTTTACATTGAAGATGCATTTAATAGACTTAACCTGCCAAACATCATAGCTTAGCCTTACCAATGCTCAGATTGCTTACATTAGCCCACAGCTGGGCAAAATCGTCTACTACACAGTCTATTTTATACTAATGTGTTGTCTATCTTATGTAATATTGTACTACAGGTGACTAACAGAATGGTTGGGCTGGGCACTCAAAGTGTGGTTTCCACTGAATACCTATTGCTTTTGCACCATTGTAAAGCTGAAAATATCATGAGTCATGCACTGTATGTTTATCTTAGTGGCAAGGAAAGTGCCTTGAATGGAGCAGATGCCCAAAATATTAACAGATTGGTAAGTTGGTTGATGTATAATTTAAAAACTCAAGCCAGGCACGGTCATTCAGCCTGTATCCCAGCGCTTATGGAGGCCAAGGGAGGGGGATCACTTGAGTCTAAGAGTTTGAGATCAGCCTGGGCAACACAGTGAGACCCTTTCTCTAAAAAAGAAACAAAAACAAAGTCCCCCCAAACTCAATTAGACAAAAGACTTCAATAAATCACAGTTTAAGTGTATGCCCTGCATCCTGCTGATGGGACTGTCAGTCACAAGTTCTGAGCCCGTGTTTGTTAGGGTGCAGGCTACGATATTAAAACAGAAAGATCCCAAACGATAGTGATGTAAACAGGATTGAAGTTTCTTTGTCTCTTATGTAACAGTCCAAAAGCCAGCAGGCTAGCTGTGGGTCCAAGGCAGCAAGTATAGCCAGCAGGAAAGAGGAAAAGGACCAGGAGGGTGGGCTTCTGTTCTTTCCCAGGGCTGATCTAGATGTGGTACTCGTCCTGCTCACATCTCATTGGCTACAACTTGATTGCATGACACAATGAGCTGCAGGGGAGCCTGAGAAATGTAGTCTCCAGCTGAGGAGCCATGCACAGGTGAAACAGAGTTCCATTATTAAAAATGGAGAGAATGGGTACCAGTGGGTAAGTGGCCCCTGGTGTAGTCCCTAAGGTAAATTTTCCCTAAAAGCCTTCCCTTAATCTGAATCACTTGCAAAATAAGTCTTGAGTGGGACAGCTTTTACTTTTTATTACCTGTGGGTATAGTAGTTTTATTTATTTTGATAAGATGGTGCTCATTCATGATTTCCAATTCCATGAAAAAAATGAGTTCTTCTGATTTTCAATGGACCAAACATTTATGTGTTATTTTCTTATATGAAAAAAATACTCCTTCTCCATAAAGCCAATAGGGACAGAAAAAATACACCATCAGCAGCTGAGGGCAAGCAACAGGTGTCTTGAGTTGCTGGAGAACACGATGCCTCACCCCCTTTAGAAGATGTGTGAGGAGACTGAGAATGTCATGGTCCATCGTAAACTGGAAAAAGAACCCCCTGATGAAGGTTTAGGACATGAGACAGAAAACATATGGCCTCTGGAGGAAGCAGGTTTGGTTTTCTGGGCTGGCTCATTCACTGGCTCATGGAACACAAACAAAGCCAAGGCTGGAAAGATTAGCCAAACCTGGGCTCCAGAGCATAGCTGGGAGGCAGGACAGAAAGCCTAAAGCTGAGGGAAGCAGGAAGGCCTCCATCAGGGCTGCAGACCCAAGGGAGGAATCCTGTCGGAAGTTAGACACAGTGGGAGGTGGTGTGATGGAGGCATTTCCTCCTAGAGGCAGCTAGTCTTGTTTGTAATGTAGACAGGGACCCTTGCTTCTAGGCTGGGTGTGCTGACTATATGGGGGAGGGAGGTAGGGGAAAAGTCCCCAGGAAGCACACATTGTGATAGAAGTGGCTTAAAAAGCTCACACACTTGAATCTATTTATTCTTGGTCTGGAGGCAGCTGTAGAAAAATAAGCACTGATCCTTCCCTTCCCTTCCTTTTCCTTCCCTCCCCTCCCTCCCTCCCTCCCTCTCCCCCTCTCGCCCTTCCTTCCTTCTTTTTTTCCTTCCTTCCTTCTTCCCATTTTCTCCTCCTAGCCTCCCTCTCTATGCTTCTTTCCTTCTCTCCCTTCTAAGAGACATTCACTGAACCCTGACTCCTTGCCAGGTACTATCCTAGGATTTGGGGAAAACAACCAGTGAAGAAAGATGAAAATTCTAATTGAGGAGACAAATGCTTAACGTCAATTGCTGCCCCAACGTTTTTGTCTTTGTTCTCTCTTGGTCAAGTCTATACTAGGCCTTCCCTTGCTAGGTCCATAACAGGGCAGCTGTGAGTGGCATTCACATGGTAGTCAGTGGGGTGAGTTGTTCTTTTGCAAAGAGGTTTCGGGAATGGAACAGTAACTGTTGAACACTATTAGCAAAGCACCTGCATCCCACAGATGTTGACACTACAGAGCTATACTCAGAACCTGAAGTCTCCTCCCATGGAGGCATATCAGAGACTGAGATCAAATGAGATGGTGAAATCTCCTGAAATACACAGGAAAACTGTGGGAGAGCCAGACGATTTCTGCCTCAGAGAACTGGAGTCATTTTGGCTGGTTATTGGGAAAGCGTTAGAAGATGGGCACGGCATCGTGCAAGTTCTTGAAGCTCAGGGAGAACTGCCAATAATCGTGTTAAGTACTTAATCCTCTTGATTTGTATGGTGTTTTACCCATTATAAAAATTAGCTCATCTATAATTTCAGAAATGTAAAGTTGCTCTTTTTTTGACTTAAGATTCCCCTTTATATATTGTAAATACACCTGAAACTGCTGAGATTTATTTTTACTGTAGTGAAAGGAACTTTAGACTTTGATTCCGAAGACTCAGATGTGAATCCTAGTTTTGGCCGCAGCTGTTAATCTACAAAATGACAATAATAGCCAATTTAGAGAGATTGTGGGGATTCAATGTGATGAATATGAAAGTACTTGGTCCACTCTCAAGCATTGTACAGATGCCAGGTTGCACTGTGACTATTACTTCTCAAGTGTCAGTTTATTTTAAACAACTTTGAATGGCCTGGTATCATCTTGAGAATTTTGAAGATCAACTACAAAACTAATTGCAATCGTGGGATTGGGACTATAAAACTCTGTGCCCATGCTTCCTTTGATTTAATAGAAGTTCTCCAAAGTATTTAGAATTGTCTTTAGAGATGTCTTCATGGTTCATTTTATTTCCCAAGATATAAGACTTATGCAGTTGTTTTGGTTAAAGTATGTTTTTTTTTAATGTAACTGGGGAAAAAATTTCTTCCCAGTGATGGCAAAAATATCAGGGGAAATTTGGGAGTAACAGTACCCATGTGGGACTTTTTCCTTCTCCCTCTATGAGAAGCCAACTTTAGAAATCTTGCTTCTAGATGCCAAAGTTTAATGTGTTATCAAGGTTTACTTGTTTGGAGGAACCACCCAGGGCTTTATTATGTTATCTACAGAATGTCAAAAATAATTCTAAGATGAAAGGAAATCTGTGATAAATGCAAAGGGACTGTTTTTAAGGCTGTTAACTTAAGAGCTCATGATACAGAGCAAAAAGAGTCTGAAAACCATGAGTATGTTCTTGGATAAATAACTCATCGCTTCTGTGCGTCAGATGCTTCCTCTATCACATGGGAAGTCCGTATCTGGATTCTTACCTCACAAGGTTGCTAAGGGGAGATGCTGCAAGGCATTTGAATGATTAAAGATGGAGGTTGATTTCAAAACAACCTGGCCTTAGTTTACACACAACCAGAGGACCATACTCATTTGAGCATAGTCAAATGAGCAGAAAGAGAGGCATTTCCAGCATTGAAATACATTCTATAAACAATAATTTCTTTGTAACTTGTGTCTTCTAGGAAGTAATATGGGCTGAAAACCAATGATCCATATCCTGCCAGGTAGAAGCTGGCTCTTGGGAGTCAGATGAGAACTCTTCCTGTCACTAAAGTACCATTTATTATCTTATAGAATACCCAGTCTGTTTCCAAAGAGCTGACCCATTAAGTAAAATAAAACAAAATTAGCTCCATGATCTTGTAAATCGGTCTGTTCTGATGACAACAGATGATGATAAAGAAAAATTGCTACAAGCTATGGATGTTCTGGTTATTGTAAACACAGGACTGTGTTTTTCATGGGATTGCTAAATGAAGGAATCACTCTCATTGTAGCATCTGGATATCAATCCAGTCCTACTTCTATTGAATGCCACAGACCATAGTTTAAACTATTGGGACCTTTAATACCTTCTGACAGTCTGCCAACAAAGACCTGCTATGTCCTGAATTGCAAAATAGGGGAAGGCAGGGTATAAGCTAGCAATAGAATGGGTTGTGAGATTTGTCCCTGCTGTGGTCGTGGTCCACTTGGTAGAGAGTAGTAGCTGGAGGAATTTGAACAGAGACACTGCAACAGGCTTGGCTTCTCAGACAAGGATCAGTCTAGTCTCAGCCCAGATATTCGGTCTTTGACCTTTTTGGTGAAGCAAAACTGCAAGCTCTTGGTTCTGAGAAAAACAATCAACAATCTGAGGACCAACCCCAGGAGAGACCCACTGAGAGTTGTACAGAGGCCAGTGAATCTGACCTCATTTCTTGCTGCCCTGCTCTCTGCCCCTTGCTTGCCTGCCTGGTGTTCTGTTTTGTCTGTCACCTTGGTACAAGGTCAAATGCCCTCTGGCTCTGAGCTCACTACACCTATGGCTTGGCATTCATTCATGTACCTTTTTCTTGAAAATGTAGTGTACTTGTGGTAATACATGGCTAAGCAGGGCACTGTTGGCTCACACGTGTGTTTCCTGCTGTGTATTGCCAATCAATGCAGTTCATTTCTCCCACCTTCACCCAGAAGACCTATATAGAATGTTGAATCTTAAGAAAACTTAGGGTTCATTTTATAGTCCATCCTTTCCTTTCCTTTCCTTTCCTTTCCTTTCCTTTCCTTTCCTTTCCTTTCCTTCCCTTTCTCTTTCCCTTTCCCTTTTTCTTTTCTTTTCCTTTCCTTTCCTTTCCTTTCCTCTTTCCTTTCCTTTCGTTCAGAGTCTCAATCTGTCACCCTGGGTAGAGTGCAGTGGCATCATAGCTCACAGCAACCTCCAGCTTGGGCTCAAGTGATCCTCTTTCCTCAGTTTTTTTTTCCTATTTTTAGAAAGGGGGGTCTTGCTTTTGCTCAGGCTGGTCTCAAACTCATAAGCTGAAGCAATCCACTGACCTCGGCCTCCCAGAGTGCTAGGATTACAGGTGTGAGCCACTGCTCTGGTCTATGCTTTTCATTTTTAAAGATTAAAAAAAGGGAGACCCAAGAGTTAAAGTGACTCACCAAGTCCACAGAAGTTCAGTGGCTGAGCTGAAAGAAGGGCCCTATGTACTGTGCTTTCTGTGTAAACATCCCTATGGGGTACTGAGCAAGGATGTGATTTGAATGGTCTCTGGAGTTGGTTATGACTCCTATTGCCTTTTCAAAGCTATCCCCCTATGGCCTTTGTCTCCTCTGTCCTTTTAGGGATTGCCACTGCTATGGTTTGAATGTACAGTAGATCCTTGAACAACGGAGAGCTTAGGGGCACTAATCCCACCATGTAGTCAAGACTTAAAATATAATTTTTTACTCCCTCAGAACTTAATTACTAGTAGCCTACTGTTGACTGGAAGTCTTACCAATAAAATAAAGAGTCAATGAACACATATTTTGTATGTTGTATGCTTTGTGTACTGGTTTTTTACAATAAAATAAGCTGGAGAGAAGAAAATGTTTTTAAGAAAATCATGAAAAAGGGAAAACTTATTTACTATTTGTCATCATCTGTTTTGTGTTACTAGAAAGGAATAACTGAAGCTGTGTGATTTATAAAGAAAGACGTTTCTTTGGCTCCCAGTTCTGCAGGCTGTACAGGAAGTGTGGCACCAGCTTTGCTAGGCTTCTGGTGAGGGCTCCGGCTGCTTTCACTCAAGGCAGAAGCGGAAGTGGAACCAGAATGTGCAGAGATCACAGGCAAGAGAGGAAGCAGAGAGAGGGTGGTACCAGGCTTTTTTTTTTTTTTTTAAACAATCAGCTCTCAAAGGAACCAATAGAGCATGAACCTATCCCCTTCTTAGCAAGGACATTCATCTATGAATGAGATATCTACCCCCATAACCCAAACGCCTCCCATACCTCCAGCACTGGGGATCGGATTTAAACACGAGGTTTGGGAGGACAAATATCCAAACCATTGCACTGTTTATTAAGTGAAAGTGAATCGTCTTAAAGGTCTTCATCATCTTCACACTGATAGGCTGAGGAAGTGGAGAAAAAGAAGCAGGTGGTGTTGCTGTCTTGGGCGGCAGAGGTAGAAGAAAGTCTGCCTGTGGGTAGATCCATGTAGTTCAAACCATGTTGTTCCAGGGCCAACACATGTATATATATTGTATGTGTGCCTCCAAAATTCATATGTTGGAACTTAAACCCCAAGGTGATGGTGTTAAGAGGTGGGGTCACTGGGGGGTGATTAGACCACAAGGGCTCTACCCTAAAGGATGAGATTTGTGCCTTGCTAGAAGAGCTTGAGGGAATGAGTTTGTCCCCTTTTAACCTTTAGCTGTTCTCACTATGTGAGGACACAGAGACACTGTAGGACAATTAAGTGCCCAGGACTGAATGGGGGCATCTTAGGAATAGAAAGTGAGCCTTCACCAGACACCAAATTGGCTGGTGCCTTGATCTGGGACTTACCAGCTTCCAGAACTAGGAGAAATAAATAGTTGCTATCATTCATAAGTTACTCAGTCAAAAGCATTTTGTTATAGCAACAGGAATAGACTAACACTGTCACCTAATGTCACTGAGCCTCTGTTTCCTCAAATTAGAATTGCTCGCAAATTTATAAGGCTAGCTTGACTTTCATAAGAAATAATGAATGAAAAGTGTCATTTGTGATTTTAAAGCATTCTGCTTGTATAAGATGTGATGATGTAAATATCTACCATGGAACATCATCATAAAACTCTCCCCTTTTTTCTTTTTTTGCCCTGGACCTCCTTAATCCCTAGCTTGGCCTTCATTAATTTCAGGTATATGATTAATATGTTAATTGATGCCCTCCTTTAGTCCTGGGCACTTAATTGTCCTACAACGTCTCAAACGCCAGTTGTGCTCCATACTCTCAAAATCAGCAAGGCTTTTGTAAAGATAGCTCATCTTTATTACATTTTGAAAATCCCCATTCCAACACAAGATAAACCAAAGGATTGATCATTATTGTTGCAAATTGATTCCAGAGAACCTTCAATAGTGAGCTCTAGTGGTGCATAGAGAATGGCTTAAATTACAAAAATTCAGAGGAACATGTGACTTCTCAGGAACCTGACTATTGTTTAAAATCAGAAGAAACATAGTTTTAGTCTAAAATCATGGGGAATCTTAGGAATAAATAAAAATGAACACTGGTCCTTGGCAGGGGTAGTGAAAGAATTTATAATGGCTTTAGTGACCAGGAACAAATGTGATGCTTGACAAACAGACACATTTTAAACCCATTCACATAGCTGAGTTTATGCTGCTGAAGTTCAACCTTTTCCTTTCCTCCACATCTCTTCTTCTGGGCAACCCTATGGGTGAGCTGGAGTGGCGAGTTGTCTTTGTAGCTATCTGCCAGGATATGTAAAAACAAAAGCAGAGAAGGAAATAAATAAAAGTTCTTGTGTCCAAAGATGCTTTCAGGATGCCGCTCTAAACGTCTGCTATTGTCTTTGTTGTCGTGCTTTGTGAGGATGTTCTCAGTCTCTGCGTGTCTGGCTTGATGGATAATATTTCCAGGGTGGAAGAACACTTTGGACTGGAAACAACAGTATCTCAGGCATTAGGAAAGCTTGAAGAATCCATTTTTCGTACCTGTTACAATGTGTTAATGACCCAAGGTTACACAAAACACAAAGTATTTGGATTTCCTGATATGGAAAGTTAGAGAAAATGCTTCATGCCATTTTCCATTGCCGTTCCAAGCTCACATCTGTTTGGAGCTGAACCGTAGCATGTGTGCTGGGGAACCTGTATGAAATTAACTTTTATAGCTGCCTTTACAAGCAGGATCTTTTATTGTCTACAACTTGGCTGGGATTCAGGAAGTTCCCAAAATGATTTATTGTCATATGTGCCTTTTCGATGGTGGCTGATGAAACTGATATATTATTGAATCTATGCAGTCCTTCTGGCTGGAGACAGCAGATCATCTAAGCCTTTCATCCAAAAAGATCGAAGAATTCACATTGTGCACAGAAAAAAAAAGCCAATTTTGTTTTAAGTGAAATAATTACTTGCAGGAACAAAACATTTGTTACCAGTCCTATAATTCTTTCTGTTTGCCAACATAGTAAAAACTTATTAGAATGTAGAAAATAGTCTTTAAATAAATATTTATGGTAATACTTTCCTAATAGATATTTGAATACATTCCTATATCTGGTTAGTTGCATTTATTTGACCATGATAAGAAGAATCAAAGATCATGAATTTAAATTTTTTTCATGTTACTTAATGCAAACCCTTCCCCAAACTTCTTCCAGATTAATAGAGGGGCCCCTTTAATCCAACCAGTCATCTTCCATATGGTCACAAGAGGAATGTGGCGAAATGACGAGGAATGCAATGGAGTTTTTATTAAGAGAAAACTTCAAGAGTGTGTTTTGCGAATAAGGAGAATTTCCATACTTAAAAGACAACACATTCAACAACAACATAGCTTTTGATTAAATTAGAATACAGAAAGGAAAATGGTTAAATGTATTTCTAGCATGTGCATTTATAGCATCTAAAACATTTAATCTTCTGATAAAATTTGAAGCTTCAAGATTCAACATGTCCTGTCTCAGTCAGATAACTACTTGACACGTTCATATCACAATTAGAAATGGGTAGTCGGAGATCTGAGGGTTTCATGTGGAAATGAAGCTACGGGACTCCAGATCTATAAGGCTGTGTTAACCAGTGAGATTTAGATCCCGTTTTCTTGTTACAGTGTCAATGGAAAATATTTAATTTATGGTGTTGATGGAAAACAAACAAAAATTCCTAGTATTATGTAAACATTATCTACAGAGTCATTTATAAGGCTAAGGTGGGAGTGGTTACTTCAAAGGGAATTAGATCCAGTGTTTTTTATGTTTTTCCTCTTAACAATATAGTCACCCACATTTTTTAGAATAGAATTTGAAGCCTGGTTTTGGGATCCTGCCTAATCTTCACTAATCCTCTTTATTCTAGGAGTGTTTTCTTTTTAAATGAAAGTAATTCATGTAATTGCCACTTCATTCATTTTCATAAGAAATTTAGGTATCAGCAGATATCATTAGCTTTCTACAAATAGAAAAATAGAAACTTAATTTAAGGAACTTAGTATTAATTACAAAACTGGTTAATATTATTCCCCAAATTCTGTCATTGTATATCTGTCCATTCACTGACTAAGGAACAAGATTGAGTCCTAGTTAAGTAAGTGCCTTGGGTATATGTAGAATAATTTGCTTTCCCTCACCTTATCCTGTTAGTTAGGCTGATGGTTTGAGAGAATTACATATTGATGAATTTATTTCCCAGCCAGGTGTGTTATCTTCAAATAGTAAAATAATCTTTTGTAATGGTGGACAACACCTTTCTTTTTTCTTTTTTTTTTTTTTATTTAGACAGAGCCTCAAGTTGTCACCCTGGATAGAGTGCTGTGGCATCACAGCTCACAGCAACCTCCAATTCCTAGGCTCAAGTGAGTCTCTTGCCTCCGCCTCCCAAGTAGCTGGGACCACAGGCGCCCACCACAACGCCTGGCCATTTTTTGGTTGCAGCTGTCATTGTTGTTTGGCAGGTCCAGGCTGGATTCGAATCCACCAGCTCAGGTGTACGTGGCTGGCGCCTTAGCCCATTGAGCCACAGGCGCCGAGCCGGTGGACAACACCTTAACTTCAGCTAATAATGTCAGAACAGAAGGATCCTGTGCTGAGATGGCTCAGATGGAAATCGATGTCTCTATGCGCATTTATCTTAAGGCTGGAACAAATTGAAACAATTCAACTGCACCTCTTACTGTCCGGGGGATGGTCTTTGTGTGTAAAGAAAGATAGCACATTTTTCAAAGGGCTTTGAAACATTCGAATGTGCGTAATGTTAATTTGGTGTAAAACGTCAAATGGCATATTACTAATGCCAAAGAACAAGGCAATTGAGGATCTGGTAACTAATTACTAACAGCACTGTCACTGTTTTATGTAAGTGTGAACAAGAATCATATGTTTCTTATAGTTCATCCATGTCGATGTACTTCGTGTTACTGGCAAAAGTGTGATAATGAGCAGCTAGTTGATTATTGAGAGCTTCGGTGGACTCCTATTGATAGCAGCAGCATTTTGTACCCGTGCCCAGAGGCCCTGGGGGCAGTGGACATTCTTTAAATAAATGAAACAACTTAATAGATGTTGTGATCTAAAAGCACTATCACAGACTTAAATTAGGAGACCTTGTCATAACAATCTGAGCTAATGACACTGTGATTTTGTGTTGCAGGAAGCTACCGAGACTACCAAATGGAGTAGTCTAGATTTCACGGGCAATGTGGCTCTGCGTTCCCTGAGACCGCTAGGCCTTGCTACAGAGGTAGAATGAATAGACACGTGCATATTGGTGAGTATGAGGGGACTTCCTTAATTCAGAGATTCCAGGAGGAGATGAAGACTTTGATATTTGTTCAAGACCAGATCAGCAGCTGTGGAGACTGGGTTTACGTTATTCTACTTTTTAAAAGAGCACTTTGTTTAAGAATCTTGAGAAGATTTGACTAACGCCCATGATGGGATAAGAAGGACTCCATTCCAAAAACTGGGTGATTACGAATGGAAAGGACCCCACACCATGCACTAGAGGCTTGTATGTTAAAACATAACAAGGGATGCTGAAGATATAAAGGTAGAGCAATTCAAAAGAAAAAACTTAGAATCACAAAATCCTAAAATCACAAAAACCTAAAGATCATTGTCTCATCTGTTGCCATCTAGCTGATGAGGTCCATTAACATGAAAACCTTGTGGCCAGTTAGTGAGAAAATTAGAATTAGAATCACCTCTTAAGTCCCAGTGCAGTGCTCTTCCCAGGACATCAATTCCTTGAGAAATCTAACTGCTCTTCTCTACGCCCATCTTTATCAAAGAGCATCTGAGTGTGGTTTGATCTTTGGGTAGATTGCTGAGTAGATAACTGTTTTTGCGCCAGACATATCTCACTCTTCATCGCAAATTAGTAAATTTACTCTCTGAGATGACTCCATCTCCCGTGCTTCTGGGATGCTGGAATCACTTTCTAGGACCACTGAACTAGAAATCAAAAAATCTGAGCTTCAGACTCATTTCTGTCAAGTCACTTAACCTCTCTAGTCTATTTTCTTTATGTTCTCTTTATGAAGTTAGAAGAATGATTGGGTGATCTCTCAGAGTCCTCACAGCTCTGAATTGCTGAGATTCTATTTAAATACATTTGAAGGGGTGACAATGGGGCTATTTCTTAGACAGGATGGTGACTGTCTTTTTATATGCAAATGTTCATTGTCTGTTGCAAAAGGGTGTGTGGATATGAACTGCTGGTGGAGGAAATGGACCCAGGTGGCTTGACAACACCAGTGAGCAAAGCTGGGAAAAGCCTAAGAGGTAGAACAAATGATGTTTAGTTGAAAGGAATGACAAACGAACCCAGTAAACTGGGAATCTAGGTTAAGCTTGTTGAGACTCCCTTGGCTGATGTAGCCAGATCTTTTGAGTTTCTCTAATAATGTGATAGAAAAAATTATTCTATGATCATGTACGTTTTTATAACATTAGGTAAAACAAAGTTAAATTGGTTTCCTTACGAAGAACTTCTCAGAATCTTTAATATGATAAAATACTTTGAGAATTTCCAAGGTACAGAAAATCCCAGACCTGCTTGGCCGTAGAACACACTGCTTTGGGGCACACTCCATGAGAAATGCTGTCCTAGAACTGACCTGGAGAGAAAGGGAAAAGGGAGTTCGGGGTGACACACGTTAGAATTTTTGGGTACGCGTGGATCAAAAGCTGAAAGGTGAGAACCGTGCACACGAGCTGGAGTTCTCTGCTAGACACCAAAACAGGTTATGAAAGTATCTGAGCCTGGGACTGGGAACTGTAAAGTACAAATCTATGGGGGAGACTGTGACCTTGAAGTGAAGGCCTAGGAGAAAATGCATGCCTTAACAGGAGGGAGTGGGCAAAGGAGAACTCCTAGATTGTCTCACACTTGTCCATGATTCCAAATTAGTTGTATTACTTAAAACAGTTTCCAGTTATTTTTTAGGCTGTTACTGGTAAATACAGCAAAATATCCTTATGCTACAGCAAAGATTAATTTTTATATAATTTTTTTTGCAAAGATTAATTTTGCGACGTGCAGTATGCATAAAGGGGGCAGGTTAGAGGGTAGAATGTCTTATATAAAGACATATGGAATGTCTGTGCTGCTAGGGACCTGGAGTTCTAACTTGAGGTCGATGGATATGCATCAGAGGACCAGTGGATTCATGTGTGAAATTTTGTGGAGCATCTGTTTCTTGGGAACAGTGTAAATGGCTTCAATTGAATTCTGGAATGGGTCTATAATCTCAAAAGCAGTGAACAATGCCTTGCTGAGGCTCATTTTATAGGGGAGGAAACTGAAGCACTGGATGTCAGCACAACTGTTTTTATCTTGGTTGCTGGAAGTGAAGTTCCCCTGAGAGCTGGTAAGTGATAGGTATAAGAGATCACCCACTATACGAGGCTCCACCATTGGTTTTGAGGTTGCTCTTGCCCTGGACTGAAGTAGGCTTTATGCTATACATTATATTTTCCATTTTATAGGTAGAACACAAACAATGAAAATTATTCAGAGTTACTTAAAGCTTGAACGTGTATGCTAGAAATCCTGAGCCTTGACTCTCATCAGAAATTACTCACATTTAATGTGTTGTACATTTCATATGTAACGAGCAAACCAACCCAGAAATAAATTTTGGTTTTAAACATGTAATAATTAGGAAAGGTTTTCTCACACTGTGCATTCGCCTTGGATGTCACAAAGAGTTTGAAATCAAAAGGTTTTCATTTTACCTTTTAGGAACATGGTATAATTTATCTGCATGATTGCATTTTAATTAGCACTCCCATTGCCTATTTAAACATGCAAAGATATAAAACGAGCCAACCAAATAGGAAGACATATAGCCAAGGTGTTTGCTACTGTGCTGTTATTGAGCACTGCCTTGGGATGAAACCCGTACCAGACTCAAGTTTAATAATATGAACTGGCTCAAAATAAACCCATTTGTATGCATAATATTTTACATAAGGGTTAAGCTGCCTTAGCAATTTTTGATAATTGTGGAATCTTTGCACAGCTCTGAGAATATTCCAGCATTCTTTGGGAGTAAATCTGCCATTCCCGTAATTAAAAAACAAATGTGTAAGGAGTTTTATAGGGGGGGCATTTCAAGACAAGTCCTAGGTGGTTAGGTGATGACCCTGGGAACCCTAAAACCACATCTGAGCTCCACCCTTGTGCATAGGCTGGGAGACAGAGGAAAGGATGCGAACCACAGAATGGACTTAATTTTGGAGGGAGGTTTTAAGTCTCTTTATAGCATAGCACAAGGTGATAGCTCAGCGCGGTGTGTGCTGCTATTCTGGGAGCCTCCACTTTTCAGAAACCTGAGCTGGGCTATTAAGATAAAAAATTTAGGCAAAGTAAAGAGCATTTGTTCTTCTGGACTCAACCTTGGAAGCCCTAGCTTGCAATGCCTCTCTAAGGAAGACCTTTGTGGGTTTAGCAGATTGGGCCCTGGCCTATTGCTTCAGCCTTTTCAGTCGTGGCCGCAGGGGGTCAAGTGAGCTATAGCTCAGGCCTGGTGGTCAGATGGCTACAATTATCCCCTAGCAATCAGCTCGCAACATTAAGTCGATAATTGATTTAAATAATAGTCTATGAATATTTTATAAAATATCTGCCATAAGATGAAACAAAATAATTATTATTTGGCCTGCTCAGCTGCCAGCTAGTCAATTAAAACCAGGATTCATTGGAATGAAATACATAAACCCTCTTCTTAAGTCACACTCTGACTAAAAATACCTGCAGAAAAAAATCTTATACCAACGTAGCTCCAAAGAGAATGGGAACAAACTTAGAGCTAGTAACACAAGCTGGTGTGACATCTTCATTGAACAGAACCATTCAATGAACAGAATGAATATCTTTTTGGTGGCATTTGGAATCATGCTTCTCATTTCCATCTTTGTAATAATACATCATGATACGGTCCATTCAAAAGTAGTCTTGTAACAATTAGATAGCTCTAAACAACAAATATCAGTTAATAGTGTGAGATACCCGTAGTATTCTGGGCCCTAGATATATGATAAATAGAGAGTCGTGGCCTCTGAACTCTTAACACCTAAACAATGCACCCTCCACTCAATAACTGACATTGATGATGGCAAGGGCCCCAAGTGATGACTTACTTGTCTTCCCCCATCAAATTCCTCATAAAAAAGAGGGAGTGAGGGACAACAAAACAAGGGAGGCAAGGCAGAATCTTTGTCCATTGTAGGCTCTTCACCACTGAGCTGACAAATGAGAGTGAAAGCACAGACTTCCTGCTCTTTCTCTTGCAACCCATTAAGCCTTCCTTCTGGTAAACAGGCCTGTGCTTGCTTTTGTTTAGTTTTGTTTCTTTCTCCTCCCTTCCCCCATTTGTTTAAAGCATGGAAAGTCCCACAACTGCTATGGCCATCATTCTCCCAGAATACAACCTGCACAATGGCAGGGGTACAATGGCAGAGCGAGGCTGGCAGCAGTTCCTTTGTGTCTCAGAGGGTTTCAACAGACTTGTCAGGCTGACATTGCTATCCCTGTATAGGTACTGGGGACGGACAGGGGAGCAGGCTCTTTTAGGTTGATCTGCAAGAACGCATTCACGGAACATGAGAAAACTCTCTCTGTGTCCTCACTAGTTCCCACAGTTCTGACTCAGGCCTTGAGCACCGTGCTGAGTGTCGGGAGATACGGCGCTAAGTTACAGCAGCATGTGATTTGCAAGGATGTCTAGGGCTTTCTACTTTGAGGCCTTGTGTCTGCCTCCAGCTCCTTTGCTGCTGTGGCAACCCCACCCAAGGGTTGGTGGTCCTTCTTAGGCTCAGAGGAAGGGGGCAGAACGATGGTTGAGAGAACCAGGTGAGATGTCTCAGGTGCACCTGGGAAGCCACTATTGGCAAGGGCTGTGTTTCAAAAATTTCGTAGCTTTTTACTTCCCATCCAGTAGATTCTCCAAAGGCCTGGCTTTGGTCACCAGGAATTGCTGTCATCTTATACATGTCACTCACATTCTCTGGGTTTTTGTATCTTCACTGATGAAATTAGAGATAGTTCAGTGGTTCTCAAATCGTGTTCCCTGGACCAGTGGCACCAGCATCCTCAAGCAGGCTGTTAGAAATGCAAATTCTTAACCCCCCCATCAGACATGCTGGGCGGAGCCTGCCATCTGTAGAGTTTTAACCAGCCCTCAGGAATGCTGACACAGGTTTACGTTTGAGACCCTCTGAATTAGACGATCTGGTTTGTTCTTTCCAGCGCTGGCATTTCTAATGACTCCTAGTTTCAGTTGATCAAGCCAGTTCAGACCCAAATCTCTACACACGCACACACGATAATATTTTCTAGAGTTAGACTTGGCTAGTCTATCAGTCGTGAGCACCCGTGTTGATACACAACTGAAGAATTAGAATCATGGGAAGAAAAGAAAGCTGTGGAAATGTGCACCATGTTGGCAGGCTAATAGCCTTTCTGTCAGAATTCTATATGGCTTTTAAGGGGAATGGAAATGATTTCATGCAACAGTGATAAGTACTCAGTCTTCCTGGATGCTCTAGGGCAGGCGTCCTCAAACTTTTTAAAAAGGGGGCCAATTCACTGTCCCTCAGACTGTTGGAGGGCCGGACTATAGTTTTTTTAAAAAAAACTATGAACAAATTCCTATGCACACTGCACATATCTTATTTTGAAGTAAAAAAACAAAATGGGAACAAATACAATTCACACCAATGCATGTGGCCTGCGGGCTATAGTTTGAGGACCCCTGCTATAGGGAGTATTTGTTTGGATGTGCTATTTGCTAGCTCCTAAAAGAGAACAGAAGGACCTCCCCCTTCCTCCCTTACTCCTGGGTCAGTTCTTGGTGAAGAGAGCTGGGGAACACTAATAATGCCCCGGTTCCACCTGTTAAAGTAACGTCTGGGTTTCATCTTAAGGCTGGAATGACAGGCCTGTCTGCAGCAGGCATTAGAGTTCTGAGCCCCATGGCAGGTGCAATTTCTTTCACTGTTTACGCTCTGGTTTCTCCTTCCTTTTTGCTTGCATAGCTTCTACTTATCTTTTGGGACTGAACACAGGCATCGTTTTCTTCTGAGATGCTCTCGTATACTTCTACAATTGGATTAGGACCCCCTCTTCAGGGACTCCAGGGCCCCTGTTCTTACCTGTGTCGCTGCTGTCCACACTGGTGTGTCACAGTTGCATTTCCCTGAGTTGGCCTAGCTCCATGAGGACAGGGACTCATGAGTGTCTCATTCCTAGGGTCTGCCATGGCATCTGGTATATAAGAGGGCATCAGTGATTCCTTATTATAAAGAATGGTCTCCTGGCCACCCTTGATTAGATTAATAGTACCATTTGTTCAGCCATTTCTTAGCATATCAAATGACAGTTCTGTCTGCGGGATATTGTCCAAAGATTAGACAGTGGCCAAAGGCGGGACCTAGTGCTGTGCACTCTTAGGGATTCAGAAAGGAGCTCATTGAACCCTGTCCTTGAGGCTCTTCCTCCCAGTGGCTTCCTCTGCCCATGTTACTTTTGCCCCTCGGATGCAAAAGTCCTGTTCACGGCCCTCAGTGACCCTCGGTCTCTCGGAGGCCTTCTCCCTGACTGCTTTCCCTTCATTTCCATTTCCCACCTCTAGTTTGTCTTTTCTTTTGGCAGCCAGTTTACTATGTTTGCGTGTATTATTTTATTTGCCTGTTTTCTCGTAAAACATATACTTCTGTTTTGTACACGTGTTATAAATGTACGTACACGGTGTATAAACAACCTGCTTCTGACTTTCTCCACTCAGCACGTTTTCATCATCTGTGTTGCTACGTGTTGGGCGAGACCGGTGGGCGCATCTCTGTTTCCTCATCTGTTTCCATGGGGATGGGCACCCAGACTGCCTCCAGTTCCCCACTGCCACAAACACTGCCATCAACATCTGCACACTTGTGCTTGGACCTGTGGGAGAATCCCTAAGAATTAGTAGCACATACATAAGCCCTCTGACTCAGGGGGCAAGATTGCTGGGTCATAACATATTCAGACCTTCCACTGCTGTGCGTTGCAAGATTCTGTTCAGAATGGCTGCTCCCATCTTGTTGACTGGCATGAATTTCTTTATATAGAAGATGCCAAAAAGGTGTACACATTTTAAGAAAGGAAAAACGGTAAAAAATGTATAAAAATGGTAATACTTAAGTCGCATTTGACTTCTGCAATTATAAGGTATGTGTACAAGATACAATATGCAAGATAAGCAAACAATTTTAATATAATTTTTTCTTTCTTAAACTACGTATACATTTTTTGGCACCATCTGCATTTTAGATTGCAGTCCTTTGTCAGTTTTGACATTGCTAATATTTTCTTCCCATATATTGTTTGTTAGTTTTGTTCATGGTGTCCTTTGCTACTAAGAAAAACATTTTGATTTCTTTTTCCTTCTTAAAAACGTATGACGAGGATTGGCTTTGAAATCCGTGTGTGATCCTTTGGTAATGAGCAAAAGTGGATAGCTTTGCACTTTGACTAACATGAACATTACTATGCTTTGAAACATAAGTATAGATAACATCACGTGTAAGTGGACCTTAGTGTCCCTAAATGAGTTAACCAGTTGAGTCTAAATGCAGGGAAACCTTTAAATATTAAGCATAAAACTTCCTAAATGTCAGTCTATTCTGGAGATAGGGCTAAAAGTGTTGTAAATAGGAAGTCGTGCACATTTGTGATAAGCCCTATAAATAACCAAAACCAGAGAAAAGAAAGACAAGCTCATGAGAAAGTATTTGTGACCTTGGGGCTTGAGGCCCAGGACTCAGGAAGGCTGAGAGAAAGAGCCAAATTTGGTTTCCCCTGGGAGGCCTCTGTTTACAGTCCTTGTGAGATTCAGAAGCAAACCCTTTGTGGTTCCTATTGGCTCTGTATACCTTGGCAGGCAGATGCCCTTTTACAGTTAGCAAAGCTTCTAGAAGCTCTATGTAGTAAAAAAAAAAAAACAAAACAAAAAAACCCCCACATTTTCTATTCATTTTCCTATTTCATTTTCTATTTCATTCCAGTTCATTTTCTGATGCTATAATAGTGTATCTGAGACTGATAATTTATAAAGAGGTTTATTTCTTATAGTCTGGAGGCTGGGAAGTCCAAAGTTGGTTGGCTGCATCTGGTTGGCTTCTGGTGAAGGCCTTGTGTTGTGTCATGATGTCATGGTAGGCATCACAGCGCAGGAGGGACAAACTGAGAGCCAGACTGGCCTTTATAACAGACCCACTCGAAATCAGCAACCCTCTCCTGTGATAACCCGAGAATCCATTAATTCCTAAATGGATTGATCCATTAATCGGGCCAGAGCTCTCAAGATGTAATCATCTCTTAAAGTTTTAGTACATTTTAAAACCATTACATTGGGGTTTAAGTTTCAATGAGTTTCGGAACATTCAGACCATAGCAGAGCCTTTATGATCCTGCCCCAATAACAATCTCATCCATTCCTTCCAGGCCTTTCTCCCTTCTATTTGATGGAAAGCTACATCAAATCCCATATCATAGTCCTCCTTACCACAGTGATGTCTCTGCCTGGAAAGAATGCCAGCTTCATGGACTTTCAAGACCCATAGGTCCGCCTCATCTATGAAATGTCATCCCTGTTCTCCCATCCCTCCCCAGGTACCACTGCTGTATGAGATGTACAGCTCAATCAGTGCATATATTACAAAGTATTGTAGTGTTTAAGTGTCTGCTTGCCCTTGTCCCAATTAGCTCTGAGCTTTATTTATTTATTTATTTATTTATTTATTTATTTATTCATTTTGAGACAGAGTCTCACTTTGTTGACCTCGGGAGAGTACTGTGGAGTGATAGCTCACAGCAACCTCAAACTCCTGGGCTCCAGTGATTCTCTTGCCTTAGCCCCCCTAGTAGCTGGTACTACCAAAGCCTGCCACAATGTCTGGGTATTTTTAGAGATGGGGTCCCACTCTTGCTCAGAGTGGTCTTGAACCTGTGAGCTCGACAATCCACCCACCTTGGCCTCCCAAGTGATAGGATTGCAGGCATGAGCCACCATGCCCAGCCATCTTTGAGCTTCTTGAAGGAGGGTCATGTTCATTATTTGTCACTAGTAGAATCTTGGACATGTATAAGAGAAACTCAATAATTCTCACCAATAAGAGGGAAATATGTTTTCTTGCCCATTAAAGATTAGCATCTGATAGCCCTGGTTCTTAAGATTTAAAAAATATCAACAAAAATTTCTGCTATTGTGGTACTGCTCTAACATGTAAAATCTTCCACATGATATTTGCATCTTAAAAGAAAATTTCTGAAAACAGAAGACTCACCATAAAAGAGTAATAACTATAATAATGGAACTTAATAAATAGCAACGTAGTAGCTAGGAAGGGAAGTGTATTTGGGGGATCAGACAGCTCTTTTAATTCCACTCACATTACCTCACTTCTGTGAAATACCAGTATTTTAGGGGTGCCTTGAATATGTTCATCAACAGAGTTAGCCTTTCCCGACCCGGGCCTTAGATTTGTGGGTTTTAGGTTTTTCAGTAATGTGGGTAGATAAGTATGTAGCATATGGCATCTTTGAGTACCTATTGATATTGGTCGAATTTCTACATGACAGTACTACATTGTTACTTGTCCCCCCAATAAGATGTATTTGATGTTTTTTTTTTTTTTTTTTTTTGGTTGCAGCTGTCATTGTTGTTGGGCTGGATTCGAACCCGCCAGCTCATGTGTACGTGGCTGGCGCCTTAGCCCATTGAGCCACAGGCGCCGAGCCTGATGTTTTTTTTTTTGAGACAGAGTCAAGCTGTGCCCTGGGTAGAGTGCCATAGTGTCACAGCTCACAGCAACCGCAAACTCTTGTGCTTAAGTGATTCTTTTGTCTCAGCCTCCCAAGTCACTGGGACTACAGGTGCCCACCATAAAGCCTGGCTATTTTTAAGTTGTAGTTGTCATTGTTGTTTGGTGTGCCTGGGCTCATGACTATTACCCTCCCCACCAGGAAGGACAGATTCATGAGGCAGGCATCCACCACAGTGCCTCATTGTTCTTTTTTTTGTTGCAATTGTCATTGTTGTTCAGCAGGCCTGGGCCGGGTTCAGAACCCGCCAGCCTTGGTGTATGTGGCTGGCGTCCTACCTACTGAGCTACAGGTACCATCTGATGATGTGTTTTATTGCTAAAAGTTTAGGTAGACATAATGTATATTTCTCCTCCCTTCTTAGAATCCTCAGTGGGGTTTCTTCCTTTTCTTTCTTGGCCCTGGACATAAGTAAAGACCCTTGCTCCATGGATGCAGAAGTCCCTTGGATAGGTCAGTCCTAGAGACGGCATGCTCATTTGTTGCACTGTTGGGCTCCCAGGCAGCAATCTCTCTCCACCCCTCTTTTCTATCTCTTTGCCTACACTTATTTTATTTTCCTTTTCCTCTCTCAGCTGGATGATTTTATTTTCCCCCTAGTCCACCTGGTAGAAAACATAGTCACACCCTAGTGTTTATCTCTTAATTCTAATCCCAGTGTCTTGGGGCCTGGAATTTAGGATTCTCATTGCTTTGGGACAGGTCTGGTGCCCCCTCTTGTTCCAGTCAACTTATGGGGAGATACAATATCATACTGAACAGACGTGGCTCCTGGGAGCTTCCTAAGGCCACGGCAGGAGTGGAGGAAGCTCCAGAAACAGCATTGTGCGTGCAATCTGTTTGGAGTCTGCTATAACAGCAATCTTTACATAAGAAAAGGTTTCCTAGGTACTCACATAATCATTTTTGAGAAACAACCAGTTCTTTTTCATCCCAATAACCCCCGCCCCCCAATAAGGAAAAGAATGAGTTTTACTAAGAGTCTTGCTCTGTTGTAACACATGTATCTCTGTATCATGATAGGCGTATGTGTAGGCCTGGACAGAATTGCATATTGTCAGAGACACAGTAGTGGAAACACAAACTCTCTTGGGGGTCCAGCACATGAATTCTCTAATATACACCTCACACACAAATCTCCCAAGGAAAGCAAATAATGTCAGGTTTTAGGAGAGGGCAGAGATTTGGTATGATAATACATTTAACAAGTGTAACATTCTGGACTCAAAGCAAATGCTTTGAGGGAAAAAATGTGCTAAAATGTCTTGATTAGAGTTTTAATGAGAGAATTTTCTCCTCTCCTCCACCTTCCATTCT
Organism: Perodicticus potto; assembly: GCA_963574655.1. Taxonomy (NCBI): domain Eukaryota; kingdom Metazoa; phylum Chordata; class Mammalia; order Primates; family Lorisidae; genus Perodicticus; species Perodicticus potto. The sequence goes on along the minus strand of CAUYRH010158664.1, from coordinate 27,379 downwards.
CCCCCACCCTTGGTTATTTTCTCCTGCAGGCCAGTCAAGAGGCCTGTACTTGGAAACACTGGGAGAATGTTAACAATTCAACTCTACCAATTAATTGCTGGGACTTTCTCCATCCTGCTCAGCAGGGTTTCTCTTGAAGCCTGCTGTAAACATAACAATGCACCTCACCATTGTGAATTTGTAATGATATATTCATCAGGGGGCTCACAAATCCTTGGGGCTATAATATCCGCTCCTTGGGCACCCATTATAGAGGCGGGAGTATGTCTTATGTGAGAGAAAATGTGAAACAGAAATGCCTTTTTTCAAAGAGAAAAGGCAAGACCCAGGAGATATACAAAATGTATAGACACACTGCTTAAAATACACATGTAAACACTCTCTCCACTCTTGGTAACTTGTTTATGAATAAATAGCTTGCTCAAGAAACCAGGTTTGAATTATAGGGTTGCCCCCACACCCTAGATCTGTATGGATGTTTTAGAATGGAGTTGGCCAGTTAGTTCATCCTAATATATATTGAGAGCTATTAAGTCTGTACCACTGTGTTTGGACAGACCAGGAAGGATCAAGCAGGTATAGGTTTTCCAGCTTCCAGACTAGACCTCACACTCTGGTTTTAGAGACAAATCTCAGAGGGAAAGGGTGAATAGATTTAAGGGAAGGTATAAAGTTAAAAGTACCAAATAAGTATCACTAAGAGTGAGTGCTGCATTTAGCCACAATTCAGTATAAGGGAGGGAGGAAGGAGGAGAGAATTGAATTTCTTTGAGATTCCTCTATTTTTGCCTAATTGCTTATGATGAATGTGTTTGCCCACGGTGACACACACTGATTTAAGAGAGGAAGTGGTAAATTCTATTGTAAAAATAAGGACTTAGAAAAGGCCCTGAAGAACTTTGTTTTTCAAACCTAGCTACACTTCACTGTCAACTTTACAGTTCAGTGTTGTGCCTCTAACCTACTGGTTCACCCAACCAAGAGTGGTTTTCAATATTGAAATTTGTGTGGGGCTATTGACTGAGGAAAATGAAAAGCAAACAGAAAAAAACTCTGCTTGAAGACACAGAAGCATAAAATAACTATGAATGAATGGCGAATGTCCTTGGCAAGTGAAACTATCTAATTCTTTTCCAACTAAGCTTTATTTTGATAACTCAGTCCCTTACATGTTTTGTATTCCCTCCACTGGCCCCTTTATAGATATAGTTTAACTTTGGATAGGTCGCCTTTTCTAGGTTGATCTTGGAATGGCAGGGAGAATGGAAGTTTGGGATCACTGCTATGGTTTCACTATCCCTACCCAAACTCGTTTTGAAATTTAATTGCCAACGTAATGGTATTGGGAGGGGGAATCTCTCAGAGATGATTAGAACACGAGGGATCTGCCTTCATGGATGGATTAATGCTGTTTTTATAAGAGTGGGTTAGTTATTGTGGGAGTAAGCTCCTGATAAAATAGGTAAGTTCTGGTTTCCTCTCTCTTCTTGAAGGTTCACTCACTATGTAAAGTTTTCCATTATGAGATGATGCTAACCAGATGCTGGTGCCATGCTCTTGGACTTCTCAGTCTTTAGAACTGTGAGAAATAAATTTCTTCTATTTATAAATTACCTAGTCTATGATATTTTGTTATATCTGCAGAAAATAAACTAAGATAATCATGGATTCCAATAGGGTCCCTAGGTTCAGGAGATGGGTTCTTGTAGAGGAAACTCTCCTTGCTCCTTTCATATTCATCCTATCTATTAGAGGATTCTCTGGCATCTATACAAAAAAAATAAGAAAACTTAATCAGAACTGATGCTGCCCATTGGGAATGGTGGAAAAAGAGTCATTTATGCCTAGTGTGATGACGGTTGCAATTTAATATCAGGCCCAGGAAAGAGTCAAAGGCTCTATTACACAATCATGCCTGAGCTCTTTATTGTGAAAGGGGTAAGGTCAAAGTCACATAGACTGTGGGGATGTTCTTTCTTCACATGACATTACATTGTGATATCTCCAAGGAAAATTAATGCTCAATTTGGCAAAGTATTCTTTGCAATTACTAGAGAAACCAGTTGGGGGTTAGTCAATATGCTCCTTGGTAGAGATGAAGAAGTTAAACTGGAACTGGGTGCCTGATTTTGTTCTAATTCACAGAACCGGAGCTCATCCCCCACCCTATTCATGCTTGGAATCTCCAATTAGACCACTGAAGTTGGGTCATTTGTGAGAAACAAGCAGGAACTCAAGGGGTAGAACTCTTCTGGTTGAGAAGGATAGAACTTACAGAAGAAAGTAGTGAGTGCTCTATGGGGAAAAAGAGGACAGTAGGGGGGAAACGAGGAATCAATAAGAGAGTGAGAAATATGAAAGAAAGAGCTTGTCAACTGGACACTCTCCTGGCAGAGCTCAGCTGAGAAAGAAGGCCTCCTTCTTTTGATAAACAGGAAGGGGTAATTAAGTTAGACAAAGTGATAATTTCAGTTCCTTCTCTGCTATCCTGGTTTTTGCACATTGAACTCATCCAGAAAATGTGATAAAAAATATGATGCTATTGCTATTCCAATAGTAACAAAGACAATATAATATTTAGGAATTGATTTAACCAAGATTGCATCAGCCCTGGAAAAAGGTTTAAGAAAGCCATAAAACTCTAATAAGATACATAGAAAATGATATCTCTACGTATTATGCTCTTTGATATTATAAAGATTGTAATTCTTCAAATTAATTTATAAGCCCAATGCACTCAAAATTCTCGTCTATCAAAATTCTAGTTGTATTATTTTTTCAGGAACTCCGTAAAATTTTGGAAGACAAATAGAGTGTGGTGGTTCACACTTGCCTTCTTAGCACCTTGGGAAGCTGGGGTGAGAAGATCCCTTGAGCCCAGGAGTTCGAGACCCACCTAAGCAACATAGTGAGATACTGCCTCTACAAAAAATGGAAAAATTAGCCATGCAGGTGGTGCACACCAGATACTTGGAAGGCTGAGTCAGGAGGATCATTTAAGCCCTGGAGTTGGAGGCTGCAGAAAGATACAATGATACTATTGCACTCTAGCCTGGGTGACAGAATGAGACCCTGTCTCCAAAAGAAAGAAAGAAAGACAGACAAAGAGAAAAGGGGAGCTCATGTAGAAAATAAAACATGCAACAAAGCCATAGTAATACAAATTATATGTAGTAACAAACGTATAGGACAATGGAATAGACTAGAAAGCTCAAAGACAGACCTGAGCATTTTAAGAACAATGATGGGGCACCATGAATCACTTAAATGCCTGAAAAAATGGCTCACTGAACAGAAAAGGTGAAAATGAGCTTCTCACCTTAAACTGCATATGCACATAGACTCCAGATAGATTAAAAACCTATTCTAGAGCATGGGTCTGCTGATTCTCAGTGGTAAAGTCATAAAGTTAATGAAAGAAAATATTAGAAAAATATCTTTTTTATGAGGGCGAAGGAAGGACTTTAAATAAAATTTCAGAAGTACAAACCAGAAGGCAAAAAAAAAAACAACAACCAATATATTTGTTTATGCTATATTTAAAAATTTTATTTCACAAAAGAACTTTAGAGACAAATTTCATAGAGAAATGGCAGAGTGGAAGAAGATATTTGCAATGTTTAAAACTGATGAAGGATTATTATGTAGAATATGCAAGGAAGGCCTGGAAATTAATTCTAACAGAAAAATGAAACAAAGGTATGAACAAGCATTTTAGAAAGGAGAAACCCCAAAGGCAGCATATATAAAGCAATGCTCATAACCAGAGAAGTGCAAATGAGAATGAGATTTTGCTTTTTACCAATTTAAGAAATAATTAGAAACCTTGGGAGATGTCAACTGACTGTGGGGAATGGAGTTTGGGTAATCTAGGGTCCCTCACACACTGTGGAAGAGAGTGTAGATTGAGGGATTGATGTGTAGCCATTTCCATGAGTAATCTTGTACCATGTATGCAAATTGAAAAACTGCCTAAACTTGATCTAGTTATTCCATAACTAAGTATATATCCCAAAGAAATTTTCACAATGGTCTGTACAGGGAAATATATGAGGCTATTCATATGAATGTATTGCCCTATCATTGTTTTGCTAGAGAGTTAGAGGCCATCTTTCCATCAGCAGGAGAGTTGCTGGGTGAAACATGGGTAGATGAATGTCTTCAGTATAAATATCCTGCAGTAACAAGAAACAGGGGGGCTAAATGTACAATCACAAAGCAGATTCTCTTAAAAACATCATGCTGATTGAAAAAAGTGAAAAACAGGACAGAATTCATTTCTTCATGTTGAAAATACATGTACACCAAAGTACAATAAACATTATGCAAGAAAACATAAGAAAGATGGATATCAAACTGATTAGAATAATTGCTTATGGGGGCAGTTATGAGGGTAATAAATGGGCACAAAGGAGATAGATGAAACAAACAAGACAGAGAGACAGATAAGAAGGGCCTCCATATGGGCCAAAGATGATATTGCATCAAGGGCTATCAAATGTGATTGATTATATCCATCAGGGCCCCATGTCTGAGGTTAAAAAAAAGTGACACTGACCTGCCAGGAAGGAATTCCCTGATTGTCTATCAGAGTTGGGTGATAAAGACCATTAAGTCAAGAATTATCTGGAGGCAGATGACCACCCTCCCTTCAGTCATCTTTGGTGGCAAAGAGAGATGGATCTGGGATGAGGAATGTGGTTGGGTCCCAGACTCTCTATGGATGAGCAGGTAGAGTTACCATGAGTCTGGGCAGGAGCAGAGAAAAACTCAATCCAAGAACAAAAGGCCATCACCGTGAATGCCTCAGGGCTGTCTGTGTTGGGCATTTCCTTGAGGTAGAAACAAGGGGCCTCATCATTCTTGCATAATAAGGTTAAAAAATTGCATACTAAGGTTAAAACAATCAGAATAGAGAGAAAAGGGCAGGAAGTATGAATCCCAGGGGAGGGGTGTATCTTGAGTGGAGACAGGAGGTAGAGGCAGCCAGAAGAAGCTGTGGAAGGGCACCGAGAGGCAGGGGTGGTGTGGAGACCACCAGTGGAGGGGCTGGACAAGATGCCACAGTCGTGTACTTGAATTCTTTGCCTTGCCTTTGACCTCTCTCTCATGCCACACATCAGCAATTCCTAGTAGGTCTGACCTTCCTGGACACTCTTAAGGACTGTGTAGACAGCAAGATGTTGTCTGTGGGGACCTGTGTCCCAGGCATACTGTCTGGAAGAATGCAGCCAATGTTCCTGTTTGCATGGAATTATATCTCCTGAGGACATGCAGAAAACTTCTGATGTCCCCATCAGCCCAGGAAGCCTGCACCTTTCTTTCCCTGGAGGGCATCTGTGCTGGGCTACACTCTCCTCCATTCCTTAGCATTCTTCTCTAGAATTCTCTTCTCTGAAGCTTCTCTTTCCCACCCAGCCCCTTTATTCTTACACCCTCACATTCTCCTGCAGCACGTGGGGAGATGACAGCTATTTGCTTAATTATGATAACGTTCTTCATGATGCATTCGATCTTGGGTAAGTTTGGGAAGTTCAGGTTTATCACCTGCTGTAGTCTACAGCTGAACTCCCCGAGGTGGAGTGGAAATGGGGTGAATTTAGGGACAGAAAGAGGCGAACATACTGTGGAAACTGTACCTTGGTTTGGTCCCCATCTTTTCCACCCTGCCAACCCTCGCCACATTAACTTCAGCCAGATGTAACTGCATTGTCAAGTGCAAGAGTTCAGTGTGTCTGGGTGTACCTAGACTGTGCGTTTTTTGTGTCTCTGCGTTTCAAAAATATTTTGCTTCGATAATGAAGAGGCTTCTTGTTGCTAAGAGATTCCTAAAATGTATCACTGATGGAGATCAGCTCTACCAATGCTCTCTTGCTTCTGCTAATCTGAGTCAGGATGACCTTTTCACCTGCTCTAAGGAGACATTTATAAGAAATAGACACAGCACATATATCGGAGAGGCCAAGCCCAGTTGGGAAGAAGCAGTCAGAATCCCTCTCTTTGGAAGGATATTGGAGAAAAGAACTATCATATTTTTTCTAGTTAGTCTTTGAAAGAAGGGGTGTTCTCTGCCCAGTGTGTACACAGACCCACGCACACACATGCTTTGTTTCTGTACCTTTTCCCACCCCCACTTCCAGAAGTCATATACTTTACCTGTAGAAAGAAGGAAGGTGAGAGGCGAAGATCAGTGGGGTCTGGCTAAGGCAGGATTATTTTTAGCAGTAGGAGGAAAGTGACCTCAGGGCTAAGCTTGAGAAGAAGGACAGAGTTAGATGAGGTGTACCTTGTGTCAAAGTCAGTTCAGGTTCCCATAACAAAATGCCACAGACAGGGTGGTTTAAACAACAGAAATTTATTTCTCACAGTTCTGAAGGCTGGAAGGCTGAGATCAAGATGGCAGCGTGGCTGGATTCTGGTGAGGGCTCTTCCTGCTTGCAGATGGGCGCCTTCTCATCGTGGGCTCATATAGCTTTTTTATTGGCGTGTTTGCCTAGAGAAAGGAAGAAAGTTCTGCCTTCTTCTTATGAGGGTATTGTCTTAGTCCATTCAGCTGCTATAACAAGATACCTTAGACTAGGTAATTTATAAACAACAGAGTTGTTCACAGCTCTAAAAGCTGGGAAGTCCAAAATCAAAGTGTCAACAGATTCAGTGTCTGGTGAGTGCTGTTCTCTACTTCAAAGATGGTAGCTTCTTCTGCATCCTCACTTGGCAGAAGGGGGAAGTGGCCCCTCTAGACCCTGCTTATCAGGCCACTAGTCCTGTTCATGAGGGCTTCACTCCTTGGACTTAATCACCATCCAAAGGTCGTACTTCCTAATACCCTTACCTTGGAAGTTAAATTTTGATGCATGAATTATAGGGGGACACCAATATTTGGACCACAGCATACACTAACTCCATCATGAGGGTCCTACCCTATTACCTCTAAACACCACCACTTTGAGGGTTAGGGCTTCAACATATGCATTTGGATGGGACACAAACATTCTTCTCTTAACATCCTGGTAGGCTGGGAGGGTCTTAGTGCACAGCTTGCCCACAGCTGCTCCTGCTGGGTCAAGTCCAGCCTCACCACACCACATTCCCTGCCTCGTGAATCTGCCCTTCATGGTGGGGAGGGTAACAGTCATGGGCACTTAATAAGGAGGGAGGCAGAAGTAACTTCCAAGAAATCTAGCACAAGGGCTCTGCTGTTCTATAAAAATGCATTGACTTTTGGCTTTGAAGCAGACAGCAGGTATTGAAGGTTTCCTAGTTGGCCCCAAACAATAACAACCAGAGCAACCCCCCCCCCAAAAAAACCCCAACAACCCAAATACCCCTAATTATACTTAAACATTTTTAATAAACCTTTTTTATTATATTAATTTAATAATTAATGTTGCATTTAATTATGACATAATCTAATCTGGATTGTTAACATTTTTAAATCACTTTTATTTTTAACATTTAACCTTTTCATTTCATCAAGGTAGTTTTCTTGACACCACCTAGAAAATGTGTCCACTTAAGGAAATCCCTATTTCTCTTTTGTATCCATTTCTCCTTCCCCTTTTCCTGTCAGTAAAGAGCACAGGATAGTATTATTTTTTCTTTTTTCAGGGCCATTTTATTGTAAATGAGGTTATTTTCAATTTCTCTTTAGCACCGTATTTGGGAATAAACTATTTGCCTGTGATTACAGTGGGTGTGCTTCCCATGCCCTTGAGTTTTACAGAAGAGGAGGATGAGGGAGGGGGTCCCTGATGCTGGGGAGCTGATATGGTGGTGAGCAAGGCTGTGTAGATTGCACTCTGCAGCCGCCATTACACCATTTGCTTGATTATCTCTCCATTCAGGGAGCTCACTCCACTGAAGACAGGAAGCAGGTGAGGAGCAGAGACAGTTTAGTCTTTCAGCAGCTGAATAAAAATGCTCTTTGTTTTTATTTTCTCTTCCTTTATTCTCAGAGCCATATAAAAATTTTACATTGCACATGACTGAGTGTTCCCAGACTCTTTGCTGAGTCCCAGTAATTTGAACATGAGAAGCTAAACTTCACCATTTTAAGAAGCAAAGTGGCCATGGGGAAGTCATCTTGTCTCCCACTTAGAAAATTCTGCAGACAAGCACAATGGTCTCCACAACATTAGTGCCTCATTTGCAGAGACAGGGATTTTCAGTTTTTGAAAACAAATTCAATTAACACCCCTTACTTGGGGGAGTCTGTTTTTGCCCTTCGAAAGTCATTTACCTCCTATTTTTTCCCCTCAAAACTCAATTTGACCCTCTCCCCAATCTATTTGTAACAGATCCTCAGTGAGAGGCAGTTGGTGAAAGAGGTTGGGAAGGTAGGCCCTTTCCAGTCCACATATTCACATTTGTATCAAGAAAGTGCCAAATTATCCTTCAGAATGTTGGAAGACCTGAGTCGACCCCAAATTGTACTGTGAGAGGAAACAGATGGGGAAATAAAAGACGTTCCTTTAAAATGAAACCCATTCTTATATCAAAAGGCTTCTACGCAGCACTGTCCCTCAATTCCCAAGAATGAGGGAGCCCCGGGAAGCCCCACCCAGCAGACTGGTCTGGGCACTCCAGTGTAGGAGCAGATACGCTGCTTGCTTACTGCCCTGTAATTGGTTTGAAAAACACACTTGCAAATTGGCAGTGAGCCAGACACCCCAGTCTCTGCCTTGCCTTCCATTTCTGAGGGCTTAGTCTTTATTTGAAGTAATTTTTCCCTCCGTGTCTACTAAAACTTTCCTGAAGAGGTGAAATATCTCAAATCTTTAGGATTGGGGTCTGGGTGCACTCCGCCTGCTCATGATGAGAAGAAAACAGAACTTAACAGAACTTAAGTTTGCTGATTTTTATTGCAGGATGGAACAGAACAGCCATTTAGTTGTATTGCCCAGAGTCGGCTCAAATTTGAAGCAGATTGGAACATCCTCAGATTTTCAGGGTTGTGGTGCTGGCTTCGAAGTCTAATAAAAATAGAGCAAAAAACCCAAATCTTTTGAAGGCCTAGGAAGCATATGTGGGTGTGCACGTGTGCACGTGTGTGTTATTCTATGATTGTGTTGCAACAAGTGAGGTGGTAACTTTGGAGTTTTGCAGTGATCCTGAAGTCTTTTTTTTCCCCTGAGCGTTTCCAATGCAGAAGCCAAGCTTCTCCAGATGACAAGGGGGAATCTGATGGGGAGCGAGGCTTGCTTTCAGTCTTGGTGGCTGAGATCTTCGTGCTGAGGTCGTCACCAAGTAACCACAAGATGTGACTATTGTGATGGACAGTCATATTATGGTGGTGTAGAGTGTGTGTAGATAGAAAGGAGAAAGTGACAGAATTTAGACTCTCCAGGGTAGAAGTTTTGGCCTTTGTTTTAGCTTTTGTGCAATGAAGAATTGCATATGGCTATAAATGTGAACATAATTGGCAAAGTCTGTAGATTAAGTAAAACCTGTGAAGGGTATAGAAGTCTTTATACACATCACACATTGGCGGTGTCTATTCATAGGATGCACATTCTAGAATTTGCTCTTTTTTTTTTTTTTAAAGCTTACTCATTCTACATTTATCTATGTTTTTCTCCTTCTCTTCCCCCTTTCAGCAATCTTATTTTGAGTAGCCTAACTGGAGAGGTGTAAGCAGGGTAACTCTCAAGATCACATCTGTTTAGATCAAAGGGCAGAGCTATTCCCTGATGTAGGCAAAGGGATCACATAACCAGAAATCCTGGTCAGTGGCAACGTGACACATGGGAAGGCATAGCACTTGGGAAAAAGAAGGATAGAAGTCAATATTCCCTCACCAGTTTCAATGTTGGAAAAGCTTTTACATAGGATGCCTTTATTCCATGTCTATTTCTCCCAATTGGCACTGACACCTGACAATTTTCTCCTGCTAGTTTTTTATTGTGATTTCACCACCAGGCTGCTCATTAGAAAACCTCAGCGGTAAGGCTGTCTTTTCAAAGCAGGAGGACTATCCAGATCTTCCTTCTCCACACCACCTCAGCCACCCCCTTTCGCTGCCCGCTTTCCAGCAAGGCACGGAAGAGTAGTTGCTTTGCCTCAGGATGGGGCAAGTTCAAAATATTTGACTTTTTTCTGCTGTTTATACTTTTCTAATTCAGGAGTAGCTGGAAATATGGGAAATGTACATCCCTTCAGATTTTACCCAACCTGTTACAGGAATTCTTGTGAATCTGTCACAGATGACATTTGCCTGAAGAGGAAAGACCAAACCACAACTGCTACGGAATGAGCTATTTAAAGCAGAATGGTCTATTCCTCAGGCATATCTTGGGATGGATCTTAGCATTTAAAAGACCGTGTAAATCTTACTCAATATTTAAAATCTCTGACCTGTCTTCCTCCTGGGCCCTGGAAGCAAGTTTGTGACTGGAAGAGGCATACATGTGAGGAAACATTTCTGATTTTCTCCAGGTCGTTACTCCTCAAGCTTTAACGTGCCTATGAGTCATCCGGGCCTCTTGTCAAAATGCAGATTCTGATCCCTCAGGCTTGGTGCAGGGCCCAAGATTTTTAACAGTGTGGGGTGATGCTTATGCACCATCTTGCAGGCATGCTCACGCCTCAAGTCAGTGAGGGGGAGAGAGCGTGGGGTGGGCATAGTGGGAAGCTACTGGAAATTTTTTCCTGTTCTGTTTCCCCAAGGTTCTGCTCCTTTGCAGGCTCTCTTCAAAAGTACAGTTGATCTTTGAACAATGTGGGAGGGAAGGATACTGACCCCTCTACCCCGTGCAGTGGAAAATCCATGCATAACGTTTGACTCCCCTAAAACTTAAGTACTAATAGCCTACTGCTGATCGGAAGCCCTGCTGATAACAGTCGCTGACTTCCTGTTTTATGTATGTATTATATAGCGCTTCCTCACAATAAAGTCAACTAGAGAAAAGAAAAGGATGTTGAGAAAACCACAAGGAATAGAAGTGGCAGTGGATCATGGTAGAGGTCTTCATCATCGTCTCCACGCTGGGCAGGCTGAGGAGGAGGAGTGCGAGGAGTGGGCTGTCTCAGGGTGGTGGAGACAGCAGAGACTCCACGTGTAAATGGACCTGTGACGTTCAAGCTCATGTCGTTAGAGGCTCAGCTGCGTTTGGAATAAGCTAAATAACGCTGTGGCTTTCAGGAGGCAGCCTGTGCAAGACAGGGTAGAGACAGGTTACAGGAAAGAATGAGATCAAGCAGAAAGATAAAGGCAGCCTCTCCTGTAATTTCTGTCACTCTCTATCTCTTCCATCCTTTCTTCTCTGTTTCAATTTCTTTTTGCTCCGTCTTGCTTCCTTCATTGCTTTTCTGTCTGTTATAGATAACAGAATAATTCCCCTAAAGTTCAGAGACACCGGGGGTTTGGAAAGCGACATCTGATCCCCAGCCCCTGCCACTGGGTGCGGCTGAGCCAGGAACTTGGGGTCTTGGGGCCTCCGTTTCCTTTCCTGTAACATGAACAAGTTTAGTGAGATGATTTCTAGAGCTTTTCCAGCTCTGCAGGGCTACGATTTATAATCCATGTAAATATGTTTATCTGTTACTCGGGGCAAATCTGATCAACGTTCAATGTAAATGAGTTAACTGTGATGTCGTCAGGGTTACCAGAGTGCAGAATTCCCATTTGCACCAGGCATGTAAGCGTGCGCCCTCAGGAAGCCCTGGAGAGAGAGGCACGCCTGTGCGTGGCTGTCTGTAAGAACCACCCCCCTGGATTTCTTGGAATTAAAAATCTGTTCTTCTTCGGGGCTTTCACAGCCTTTGTCGAAGATTACCATTTTATTATTCATATCATTCGAGGAGCAGATTCTTATCTTCTATCCCTAGAGTCAGAAAACTCACTTGGAAGTCTTCAAAGCTTGTAACTATGAAACTCATTTTGTAAATAATGCCGTGCACTGTTATTAGGGAAGGGGTCGGGAGGGAGACAAGAGGACCTGTTGGCTCGGGAGAAGGGGTGTGGTGGAAGGAAGGGCGGTTGGCCCATTACCTTTCTTTCAGTTTGCATTGCAACTGTGATAAGTGACAAGTGACCAGATACAAAAGGACCAGTGGGGAAACAAAGAGAAGTCAGTGGGCATTGTAGAAGATGAGGTCTGTCCACCAGGGAGCAAAAACAAAGGGTTTGTCACCACCAAGAATAGCACTGGCCAGCTTCTGCTCTTGCTCTGGTGAGCTGAGTCTGGAGGGAAAGTGACACCATTTGGAAAAGAAGTTGCAATTATTCTGGGCCATTTAACAATGCAGCCGAGAAATAGGGCAGCACCTAAGGCGGATAGGGGTGTTTTGAGAATGCTTCTTAGGGAGAGATATCTAACTTTTAAAGAGCATCTTCATTTGTGTTGTCACAGAATCATGGGCCCCGGCCGCCCAAGATCCCTTAGTTAATAAGGGTGGAGCTAAGATAGCAGCCCAAACCCCAAGCTTCAGTTCAATGGAAAGCCTCATAGTAAAGAGCTTGAGAGAGACCAAGCAGCTGAAACCCAGAAGGCCTGAAACCCGTTCCCTTCTGATGTACTAACAGCTGCCTAGTGCAGAGAGGCTGGAGCCACCTATGAATGATCCGCAGCCATCCACTTGCCTCGGCTGGACTTCAGCCTTGACCCTTGCACTTCAAATTGCACTTACGAATGAGCAAGTAGCCAAACTAAACACACCCGCTGGGAAATCAATTTCCCAGAATTGCTACTTCAGAGAATTTTAAGTACATTTGTGGAGATAGGAGATAGGCACAATAAAAGTGAGGGGAGAAAACCATCCTGGGAGGGTGGGTAACATTGTCTGGGTTTAGTTCTCTTGTGATTTTCTCTTATTTATTTTTCTAGGAGATAAAAGGAATTTTTTTTTTTTTTAATGAGCTCTCCTAAGCTAGCTACCCTAGCTGATAATGCTTCTAATGGTCTCCAAGTTGTCATTCAGATGTAGTCTGTTTATTCCTCCGATAATACCTTTCCGATGGGAAGGCTTGGACATCTCTTGGTCAAAGATGCTGTCTGTCCTGATTTTCTTTCCTACTATCTCCTTAATGGAGTGCTGAGTTGCTGTTTCTTTAACCCTGATGCCTCCAACGTAAACATGGACAGCAAGTCAGTGTCAACAAAGGCCTGACACTCTCCACCCCTGTTGCTACCTCCCTGGTCAGAGCCTCCCTCATCTCTGGCTGCACATTTACGGGGTGGCCTCTAGAGTGGGCTACCCTGCTTCCACCCTTGCCTGTTCCCAAGAAGCTCCTCACTACAGCCAGAGAGACCATTTTTTTTTTTGAGACAGACCCTCAAGCTGTCACCCTGGATAGAGTGCCGTGACATCACAGCTCACAGCAACCTCCAATTCCTGGGCTCAAGCGAGTGTCCTGCCTCTGCCTCCCAAGTAGCTGGGACAACGCCTGGCCATTTTTTGGTTGCAGCCGTCATTGTTGTTTGGCGGGCCCGGGCTGGATTCGAACCCGCCAGCTCAGGTGTACGTGGCTGGTGCCTTAACCCATTGAGCCACAGGCGCCGAGCCCAGAGAGACCATTTTGAAGTGCAGAGTGGATCATGTCACCCTCTGTTACAAATCACCATTGCTACTCATGGCTATTTTCAACTTTTAACATTATTAATACCTATGACTATGTTGCCCACAAAAAGTGGATAGAAAGTGGACATTAATGACTACCCGTCCCGTAAAGCTGCCAAGTCACTGCTCTGAGCCTCACATCCGACCCTTGTCTGGCTCTATTGCAATGGAGTTTTATTACATAACATTCCTATCAAGTGTCTTGTTAAATCTTAGTTATCTTTAACTTCACGACAAGTTTGTCATGCTGTCTGTTACCTTGCAAGGCTTGCTTTTTTCATTTAATAACGTGTTGCTGAGATTCGTCCCTCCTGTGGCGCGTATTTGTAGGTTTGCTTTCCCTCCTTGTTCATATTCCATTGTGTGAACAGACCATCGTTTGCTTCTCTGTTTGCTCCTGTTCTTTTGGTTGTTCCCAGAGTTTTGCACGTGGAACATCCCTGCTGAGAACATTTGGTACCAATTCGCACTGTCCTTAGGGTAAAGGGAAAATCTTTAAGGTCTCTGCATGGCCTGGCCCTTACCCGACGCTTCATTTCTGGTTCATTGCTTCCTCCTTTCCTTTTTGTGTTCCCTCCATCCCCGTATGGCGAAGGGTGGAAGAAAGTAAGAAGGGGTAGGCCACAAATGGAAATAGGCCACTCTTTCTCTTTCCCTTCCTCATGCTAACTGTGACCTTGCCTATAAGTCCCAGATCAATCATTAATCTAAACCCTGGCCTACCTTATTTGATATCCCAGATCAGGAGGTCAGCGTACCTATTTCGTGCTTTTATAGCTCTGTGTACTTCCCTTTGGAACACTTGGCGAGGTCGTCATTTTTAGTGCTCAGCATTTGTATGGCTGTGTGGGCAACATCTGCTCTTTCAGTGGACTCCAGCTCTGAGAGTAGGGACTATCCTTAGAGCTCCTGATTGTACTCCCAGCACCCAGCACGTCCTCTGGCACATCTTGGGAGCTCAATGCGGATTTTCAAATGAATAAAAGTAACCTGCAAGGAGTTAGGAGAATAATTGAAGATGCTCGGGACCACATAGTACGGTCTGGTATGCTTCTTCCTCAAATTTTAGAGCAGGAGTTATCAAACTTTTCCTCTTAAAAAAAAACTGTCCACATTTTAGACTTTGTAGGCCACACAGTCTCTGACAAAAGTACTCAACTTTGCTGTTGTATCACAAAAGCAACCATAGATGATATGAAAATAAATGAGCACGGACATGTTTCAACAGAACTTTATTTATGGACATTGGAGCTTGCATTTCATATAATTTTAATTTTCATGTGTGATGAAATGTGATTCATGTGTTACAAAATAAGATTCTTTTGATTTTTTTTTCCTAACCATTTAAAAATGTGAAAATTATTTTTAGCTTGTGGGCTGTACAAAAGCAGGCAGGGGGCTGTCATTGACGTGGTGAGCCGTAGTTGGAAACCCTGTTTTCTAGAGGCCCTGCAGCCTGCCTGCCCAGTGACCTTGGATCTAAGGCAGTCCTTAATTGTTATTTATAAACAGGCAGCCAGAGGGGATGGGCAATAAGAACAGATCCAGAGTTAGTACTCTATTTTAAAAATAAAAATATATTTAAAACAACTTTTCCTGAGAAATTGCAAAAAGCTTCTTCTATTGTCATCTTCCTCCTTCGATATTGACGTTAAAACTCAGCCACTTAAAAGTGCATCTTCTGACAACCATGTCATCACCCCAAATTGCATAATAAAGAAACTGCACACCCACTCACTTGCTGTTCTCCTCCTGGCTGAGTCATCGGGTAGGAGTCAGCACCTGACTGGCTGCTGCGTGCGACTCCCCAGCACTCTGGCACACCAAGGTCCTGGGCTGGGCTGACATCACCTGGTCCGTCTACCTTTGCATGAATGCATGCGTGGGTTCACCAACATTCCCAACAAACCAGGAAAACAAAGCAAAGCAAAACAAACAGAGGCTTCTGCTTCACAGTATTTGTTAATATAAAGCTGTGTTGACATACTTTTTAATCTGTCAGCAGACAAACCCTGGAAGGTAGCCCACTCTGTCAGCGTGTTAACTTGTTCTTGTTCACTGAGATGGAAATATTAATTGATTAGAAGGGATCTGTATGGCATAGCTCTGGGGAGGAAGCAGCCGTGTGCGGCCCCGGCACGTCCAATCGACGGCTGGGGACAGGGATGTGGTGAGAGGGAGGTAAGGAGGCTGTTGCCCTCCCGCGGCCTGAGTTGTCCAACGTGATGGGGGCAGATTCCTGTCCTGAGTCACAATGCGGACGTTGTTAGCGCCGTGTGCTCGCGAAGTGGGAAGGGCACTTGACAGCTCTTCCCCTGCCCTCTGCAGGCTTCTCATCCACATCATTTTCTGGTTTCCACTTGAAGGCCAACTGTCTTGAGGTCCCACACTTGGCATTTTGGTGGGCTGTCCTCTGACATCTTTCCCTCACGGAACAGAAGTTATCAGCCCATTTCCTGCCTCGGTTCTTTGAAAGGCCCCACCTGCCTGAATGCTGTATGTATCTAACCACAGTTACCAGGTTATCAAATTGAATTTTTGCATTAATTGGTGTCCCTGCTTCTGTTCTTGCCCCCAATAATCCATTCTCCACATAGCAATGCAAGTGAACTTTTAAACACAGAAATTAGATCCTATCAGTCACCTGCTTAAAATCCTCCAAGGGATTACGTTTTGAATAAAACCCAAAACGCTTGGGACCTCCGCCAAACATGCTGAAGTCCTGAGAACCTGTGAATTTGGCCTTATTTGGAAACAGGTGCTTTATAAATGATTAAGCCATGATGGGCCCTGACCCAACATGACTGATGCCCTTTGGGAAAGGGAAATTCAGGCTCAGAGACAGACGTAAATAAAGAGAAGGCAAAGTGAATGCACAGGGAGAAAGAGCACTGTCTTCTCACCAAAATGCTTGAGGCCATGGGAGGTTAGGAGTAAGGCATGAGCAGATTATTCCTCACAGTCCTTGGAAGGAACCAGTTCTGTTGATAATTTGATCTCAGACTTCCAATTTCCAGAACTGTGAGTTAATACATTTTTGTTATTTAAGCCACACAATGGGTAGTACTTTGTAATGGCAGTCCTGGGAAAATACTACACCTGCTAACACAGGCCAGTGTGATCTGGACCACCTTCCTTGCTGCCCTCCACCGAACTAAGCTTACTCCTAACCCCTTGTGTTCTAAAGCTTCTTCACTGGGCAGCACTACAGCTGCCCAAATGGCATGGGGAAAAATGGGGTGAGGGCATGAATTTGTAGGAGTTAGCACTAGGAGCTTTGCTGCCATTTAATGGAAAGCGAAGTCAGGGATGCTAAAAATCCCCAAGTGCAGAGAACGGTCCTGGACCACCATATCACCAGTGACAATCTCCTTGAGAATGTGCCATGCTGGTCTTCATCCAGTTCTGTGAACCTACCCTCTCTCCTTACCTCAGGGCCTTTGCACAAGCTGTTCCTTCTACCTGGCCTGCTGCCCACTTGCTCTTCTCATAGATTAGAGCCCAACATAGATGTGACCATCTCAGAGGGGCTTTTCCAAACTATAAAGTATTCCCTTGTTCACTTCCTGTCATATGACTCTTTAAAAACTACTTCTGCATAGACAGCACTATCACTATCTGACTTTTTTTTTTTAACATAGTAGTTTATTTGTTTTTCTCCTCCCACTAGAATACAAGCTTTGAGAGCAAGAGCCATGACTAGAGGCCCTGGATCTGGAGCAGTGAGCCACATGCAGGTGTTCACAGGGAAAAGCTGGGAGCGCTGATGCTGGAAGTCCACGAGTGCCTGGAAGGTCAGGGATGGAGGAAGGGAAGAAATGGGGAAAGAGACAGGGCAGGGATAAAGAAGAGGTTAGGAACAGTGGCAGAAGGTGAGAAGGCCCCGATAAGCCACTAGATCTAATAGGAGCTGGCCCTCCTGGACGGAGAGGCTCACGCCCGAAGAGCACGTGGATTTCTGGAGGGGCCCTTGGTGGAAGTCCCTCTCCTCTTCACACGATAGGAATTCATTATCCCTAGGATTCCTTTCCCTGTAGTGTAGAAAAACTCCTGGATAACCAGCTATTGGGTGGACTGGGAGCCACGTGGGGGAAACCCAACTATAAAGGTGACAATGAGAAGGATGAACTCACCTTCGCGTCTTTGTAAGGGCCAGACATTGTGCTAGATGGGGCATGGACTCTCCACTGTGGCCAACCTTGCTTTTTAGGGACTTAACATTTTTCATTTCGAAAAGAGTCAGGACATACATTCAGCACGCTTCTACAAGGAACTTCAAATTGGGTCATTTCAAAGGACATTTGGTAATGAAAACGATCTAATGTTTTCCAAGCCTGCTACAGCCCTGATTCTTTTCCTCAGAAGTCCTCTATTATATTCCATTTGCTTTCTAGAAAGCTTCATTTTCCATCCTGCCTCGCACTTGCAACTTTGCCGGCGAGAGAGACACTGTTCTCGGTTGGGTGAGGGGCGGGCTGCGTGGTAATTCGAGCTCCGCTGCTAATTTGCTGGGTGACCTTTAGTGTTTTACTTAACCTTGTAAGGGCCTCAATTATTCTATAGAAAATTTGACGAGAATACCTTCCACCCCAGGGGACTGGTGATGGTGAAAGAAGGAAATAATATACGTGAGAGCACTCGGAGGAACTTTCTGAGTTGACTTTCTTTTTCTTAGTTTTGTTATTTCAGCTCTCTCCCCAGGCCCTTTCCTCCGGGGCAGCCTCTCACCTCTCTATTGCTTTTCCCTCATTTGGTTTTCCCAAAGTTCAGTCATTCTCAGATCACACCCACCAGCTGTGGTGTAGAGGAGTGCTAATTGTGCTATTAATTACTTAATATTTTCTTTAAGTCAACTCACTTTTAAAATTTCAATTGGTTTATTTAAAAAGGGAACATGTATATCCGTACCTGTAACGGCAATGAAATCACAAGTTTGTCAAGTATATTTCTGTGTTACTACATAATCTTTAAAAATAAAAAAAATAAAGCTTCTATCCAGTACAGCCATTGTAGAAAACAGTACTGAGGTTCTTCAAAAATTTAAATGTATGACTACGATATGATCCAGCACTCCTACCTCTGGGTATAGAGCCAAAGGAAATGAAATCAGTCTGTCGGGCGATACCTGCACTTCTAAGTTCATAGCGAAGATATAGGAACAACCTAGGTTGTCCATAGAGAGAATGTGGTGTGTGTCTGTCTGCCTGTGTCTCTGTGTGTGTGTGTGTGTGTAGTATTGTTCAGTCCTAAAAAGAAGGAAATCCTGTTATTTGCAACAATGTGAATGGACCTGAAGGACATTATACCAAGTGAAATAAACCTGGCACAGAAAGACAAGTACTGAATTATGTCACTCATACCTGGGCTCTGAAATAGTCCAAGTCACGGAAGTAGGGAGCAAAATGCGGTTCCCACAGGCAGGGCGGTGGTGGTGGGCAGGGGGACAGGGATGTAGAATTGTTGGCCAACAAATACAAAATGTTAGAAGGAATAAGCTCATGAGATCTGTGATAGTAAGTGACCGTAGTTAATAACAGGTATTGCCTACTTGAAAGTTGCTCAGACAGTAGATTTTAAATGTTCTCACCACAAAAATATGATCAATATGAGAGGTAATGGATACGTTAATTAGCTTGATTTGCCCATTCCAATGTATACATACGGTATATTAAAGCATCAGATTGTGTACTATAAAAACATGCAGTTTTAATTTGTCAATTAAAAATCTGCAGAGACCTGGCTTAAGGACTTCCTTCCTCAATGACAGCTTCCTGAGACGCCAGCCGTATCAGTCCCCGTGTAAACCTGTGCTTCCTCCTCTTTCGTGACACTCTTCACACCCTCTTGTAAATATCAGCCTCACAAAGTCCTTTATGCGCCCACCTAGCCCACCTAAGACCCTCTCGGGACTACTAGTGGGAAATTGCAGTGCATCTGCCCTCTCTTTTCCTCCCTTTAGTTCAGTGCTTTCCAACCTGGGGACATTTGCAGTGGCTGTGCACACCTGGGGCAGAGCTTACCTCTAGGAAGCTGCAGGACACGTGGTGGGAAGTCTGGGTACTACCTCTGTTGAGCCACATTTTAAAGATTGATACGTGGAGAGTAAAGAGCTTGGTTAGGGCAATGGAATTCTCAAAGCTACGCATTCCTTGTATACATAACTAATCAGTAATTGGCAATGGATTTTTCTACGCCACCAGACTACTTCTCCTATAAAGTATGTTCCTATAGGGAGGGTTTTGCTGTTTGTTGATGAGGATGTCTGGGAAGTCCTTAAATCCTCACAGGATCCCCAGAAGAAGAGCTAAACCTTATTTGTACCTGTTGTTCCCTTGGCCTTCCACATCTGGTTCTATTAGAACTTCCCACAAGTTTCTGAACATCTGAGAAGCGGTGACTGCACAGGCTTGGTAGATGTCTTGGCAGGTGTCTGGTTCTGCATGGGTGCTGAGTCCTTGACAGTGGTTTTCTAGAAAAATTGATGTGCCCCTTATCTATCTGCTAATTCTTTCCACGTATCACAAGACTTTTCTGTAAGTTCCCATCAGTCTTGACAAAGTTATCTTGTCGACTTATGTAGTGATTTTGATGGCTGCACAGAGCTGTTTGTCTTGTTCAGAACTAAATTAATAACACCACGATGGCACCTACTTTAGCACCAAACTTCTTAAACTCTCCTAATATACTAATCAGCATGTCAGTGAAATATTTTTTTTTTTCTGGATAAAGACAAGCCTGGTGAAATGGATTAGACATTCACATGGCATTGCATAATTCAGCACGCCAGTACAGTGCATATGATTTGCATTAATAGCCTGTGCTGGAAGCTGCTGCTCATAGGTTTCTCTCATTAGGTCAAATATGGAAGATTCCAGACTGTCAATCAATTACAGCAATTTCCTTTTCCATATTTATTCCATCACGATCATTGACAGCTACCATTAAGTGACATTAATACAATACAATATCATCTTGCATTTCTATAGAGCATCTCAGGGTGCCTAATAGTTCCTCTCCAGCCAAGAAATCATATTACAAAGGAAAAAGTGCCCTCACTCTCTAAGTAGAGAATGCCAGTTCTCTTGGAGACTGTGAGAGTTGCCCATGTTTCTGGAGATGTTCCTGACTGCTGGGCATGGGTGTTTACCTTTCTGTTGTCCACAATATCCAAGATGTGACTCCACAGGCTGGGGTTGCTTAGTGGACAGGGTCAGTTTTCCAGGGAGCAGACTCAGCCACACTCCTGCCTCCTCCCAACCTTGACTGAGGATGTGTATGCAAGGTAGGGCTGGTAGGGACCCTTTGAAGGGCAGCAGTTGCCACATGGCGCTGTTTTGCAATAGCAGTAATTTTCCCCTTCATGCCTGACCAACCTTGAGCCATCCCTTGAAATGCAATTAGTCACCTTGACTCAGTAGAATGGGGCAAAGCCCTCCTTTGCCCCAAAGATGAGTCATTAGTATATATATGCTGAGTTGTCAGAGTTGCCATTTTCTCTCTTCCCCTTCCGTCCCCCTCCACCCCCCGTAATCGGGGATTATCAGAGTTTTACCACACTGAAGCCATCTCTGTTTCCCCAGTTGTCACCGAGAGAACATAGAGATTAATCCCTTGCTCAGTTTCGGGTGACACACCAGTAAGGATTTCAGATGAAGTACAGAATGCCCAGTTATAGTTGAATTTCAGATCAACAATGATTTTTTTCCACATAAATATGGCCCAAATATTAAGTGCATGAGATACGTAAAAATTATTCATTGCTTATCTGAAAGTCAACCTTAACTGTGCATCCCGTGTTTGTTTAATCTGGCAACCCTACCAATCAGGTGACTTAAAGGCTTAAGAATTAAGCCAACCAAGCCTACTGAGATTCTAGGAGAAATCAAATTGAGACAACATGTCCACATTGAACCACAGTATTTGTAAAGTGCTGTGCTCCCAGCTGTGGAGTTGCGGAGTATTGTCAGACCTAGTGAGAAAAGAGAAAAGGAGAATGACCACCGACCCAAGAGAGAACTGGAGTAACGCAAAAAGCCTGGCCCAAGACGTATAGAAAAGCAAAATGTATTTTAAAAGATTGTTTCTGGTGATTTTCTTTCCTTATGATCTTTTTTGATGGTTTCTTTCAAAGGAGGCTTCTGCTCCTCAGCCCAGGAGAAGGCTGGAGAGCTCAGAAAACGATGTTTCCTGGCATGGGAGGAGGCTTGTATGCATAGCCCACGATTACCAGATGCATCGCTGCTGGCGTGAAGCAAACATCTTCTTGACGGACAACTGAGGGAGAGCCTGGCAGTAACAATCAATACATATCTATGGATTGGATGACTGACACAGCTTTGAGCAGGAAGAGCACAGTGAAAGATATTTTACCAAGACTATTTTGGAAATGCTGGGGGAGAGAACATGGAGAATACAAATCCCCTGATGGGTCAGTGTCCTGCACTGGCCAACATCCAATACTGCCATTCCTCCTCCTGCGCTAACCTGGGTGACCTCGCACCAAGAAGTTCAGGTGCCTTCAGCCCTCGTGAGTACTGTGGCAAATTATTGTAGCACCCTTCCCCCGCTCCCCCGATCCCCTGAGAATTGGGAGAATAATTATACTCTATGGGGGCAGATGTAGAAAAAACAAGAACACAGAATGTGAGAGGACAGTATTGCAAAGAGTTAATTAGAGAGGAAGTGGATTAGCTAGCAGAGCAGAGAGTCATTAGAACTTTTTTCTGGTCAATTATTATTTGCGTGGTTGGGGACAAGGAGCCACCTTGGGTTCAGCACCTACGAAGTGCCTTGAATTTTTGTCCCCGTTGTCTACAAGGCCAATTTTATCCTTGTTGTAATGACTTTTCAAGCAGTTAAAAAACTGTCAGGAGTGTACCGTGGGAATGGCAGACCCGAGATTGGCAAACGGGTCTTTCTCGCTCCAGGACTCATTCTGGTTTCACCTCCCCGCTGCCTCTCTACAGGCTGCCCACTCCATTTCCCAGATGTGCAAGCTGCCAAGGCCCACACAGACACCCACCAATCTGTTGCTTTCTTGTATGAGTGTTGTATTCTAATTTGCTCTTTAATACAAAAAGAAACTTACAGTCTGGAGTCAGCTTACATGACAATAAAGATCCAGTCCGCCTCTGTGATAGGATTTAATCGTGAAGGGATAAAGATACAGGCTCACTTCCATGTTTCACTTCCTACAATGACCAACCCTTTCAGGAAAGAACAGCATTTCAGGTAGTGGCAATGAGATCATCTGGCGATGTGGTGAGCGAGTGCACCATAATAATTTACAGAAGGAAGAACTATCATCAGATGACATCCCACAGGAAGAAGCAGCAACAGAACAAGAAAATAACGTGTTATCTTTTTAAAAGTACTAGATTCTTTTCTGAGGAGGATGGGCAGGCTTTTGACACACTGGGAAGGGAAAAAGATAATGATAAATGGAAATGATCTTTATGTACTTAAAGCTACTTGGGGGTTTGGGGAGAATGTATGTGATGACACCCTTAGGCTCTCTCCTCTCCCACAGAGCTGGTTTGGAAACCAAGAAAGAGTAAGTCACTCAAGAATTCTAGAATTTAGTAAAAGAAGAAGGTACTCACCCCACAACCTCCTCTCCCCCTCCTTCTTCCCCTGTTGTTTTCCTCAGGTTCTTCATATTTTAGATCATTATCAGTTAATGAAAGGGTGAATGTTGCCACGTGTTTTTGCCCTTGGGCCAACCTTGAAGCAGGGCTCCACACTTCTTTATTTTCCTCTCAGTGAAAATTCACCCACCAGAGAGAGGATGCAGATTTTACTGACGATTTTACAGAGAAGACCCAAGAGAGAATTTACGTCTCATAATGTTTAGAGTTTCAGTCTCCAAATCAACATCAGAAGTCCCTTTCCTATTCTATTCTCAGCTGTTAGTCTTTGAGTCTTTAAAATCTTTCATGGAGTGGCTTCTCAAATTCTCCCTTTTAGAGAATTCTCTCCCTCCAGCCATGGCTTTTGGCAGAAAAATTTAGCTTTTGCTCCCTGTCTTGGTCCTTGACACCAGCCCACCCACAGGCCTGGAGGCGCAGCCTTAACTCTGACTTATTAAACATTTACCGTAAAAACTCAAAGTTTTCCTTGAAAGGGATTCACATAACAACTGCTTTTAAAAAAGATACTTTCTTTGTATTGCTATAGGAACATAATTTATCAGAGAACATTATCTGGCACCATATGCTTTGGGTTTCTTAATTTTTAGATTATTTGCTGTGGGCTAAAGGGTGGGCTATATAGCAGTGGAGAGAGTGGATTCCTGTCCAGCCACATTTTCAGAATGATATTCTTTTTCCACCTTTCAGTGAATGTATCCAAAGCATTCTGAGTTGTTATTTATACAGTAGCTGGGAGAAAAACCAGGATTTTGCTTTTGTAATTTCTCCATCTATGAGGAATGGCCAGCTGCCTTTCTTCCTTCCTGTAGGGTCTGCCCTGCTTGGGATCTCCTGGTGTCTCTGGTGGAGAACATGATCTTGGGTTTCACTGTGTGATAACCCTTCCTTTATGCCCATGCTAAGTCTCAGATTCTAAGATCTTAAAATTACTACATTAATTTTAGGATTTTAATATTATTGGTTGCATATTCTCTTGGGGACACCGAAGCTTAGTGATTCTGCATATGGTCCATACCCCTGGGGGACTTCAAGAAGTTTGCTCAAAAGTTGGCTCATCAACTCTCTTTCCTGATGGCCATTCAGCCTCCTGCGGTTATGTGTTCCTTTTGCATGGATGGTGCTCCTAAGATTGTTTTTAAGTGAAAATCAGGCTTGATGTATACTTGATACGTACTGGAATATATCAAAAATATTTGCTAAATAAATCTGGAAAATTCAGGATATCTTTGTTTTTAGACCTGTGTAAAGGCACCTTTCCAGATGTCACTATGTTTTATGGTTATTTTTCACTCCTGAAGAACTGCTTTGTTTTGTTTTGTCCTTTTTCAAACCTGGGAGAGCTCTTTCCTCCTTCTGACTCACCTACCTGTGACATTTTTTCATTGCCTTATCATTATTTACCTGTAATTCTGCTCATGCCTGAGAGTTTCATCTCTTCTTCCTCCACTTACTGCTTTCTAAGGCCTGTCTTCCTCCCCAGTATTTCTTCCCAGGCCAGACATGTTCACCAATCGTCCTTCTTTCTCTCATTTGATGTTTGTCACATCCTGAGGAGCATCAGCCATGATGTTCCCCCCTCCCCTTCCCCTTCCATCCCCACCGGACCTTCCTGTAGCTCCTGCGGCCTCACTGGGGCCACGTCTTCTGCTCACTGGGCAACATTCCTACCCTTGTCATTCAGGGGTAACAGTTCAATGATCTTTCCCCTTCTCTGTCCACTGAGTTCATTTACAATTTACAATCCTAACAATTTCTGGTTGTCAGCATGCCTGGCTGTAACCTCTCAATAGTTACCCTGCCATCCTTTCACCAAATCTTCCCTGTCATCTTTCATCTCTGGAGTTGTCAATATCCATCTCAGTTTTTTTCTTTTTCTGTCTTTCTTTTACTTCCTCCCTCATCCATTTTTGCTCTTTCTCTTGACTTTTTAATTTTGAATGGTTATAGATTTGGCAACAATAGCAAAGATAGTACAGAGTGGTCCCCTGTACTTTTCACCCAATCACCCCAGGGATCACATCTTAGTAATTATGGTCCTGGATGAGAATCAGGAGATTGGCATTGGCACGATGCATGTATATAGTTCTATGCTGTTTTATCATGTGTAGAGGCATCAGGACCCAGAACTAGGATGTCACCACAAAGATCTCCTTCAGAGTAACTTCTTTATAATCATATTCCACTCATCCCACCGTCTTTAGCCCCGTGACAACCTCTTATCTTTTCTTTAATCTATAATTTTGTCATTTTAAGAATGCTAAGTGGCTGCAAGCCATGGAAACTGATTTTGCAAAATTCAGCAAAATGTCTTGAAGTCCATCATAGTCTTTGTGTGTATGGATAGCTCATTCCTTTTTATCACTCAGTAGTGTTCCATGGTATGGATTTGCTTATTGAAAGACATTCCCTATTTCATTACCTATTTCAATAGGTATACCAATTACCCATTGAAAGACATTCTGATTGTTTCCAGTTTCTTGCTTACAAATTATCTTTGCTCTTTTTTTTTTTTCTTAATCTTTTTCCTCTAGGTCACCACTTTCTAGCAGGTCTTTTAGGAAGAGAACATTTTGAGGGGAGAAGAGGACCTACTTCCTCATCGGTTCTCTTATCTAATGAAGGCTTGGGTTTAACACAGAGTGAATGTCCATGTGGGACCTGCTTTCTCTTTAGAAATAGCCTTGCTTTTTTGGCATCTGGACTTACATGTCCTGTTCTAGTTCTTGGTTGTTAGTGAAGGGCCTGCCTGACTAGATGTCAGTGAATATGGTCGATTTGACCTTCACAAAGGTGTTCCAATATAAATGTTGCTCACCAACAAAAATCAGGTTTAGTTATTTTAATTAGGATGCTAATTTAAAATGACTATATTGTTATAAGAGCTTTGGTGCCTGTTCCGGAAAGCCTTTAAGTTATTTCTGGCAAAATATATAGAAACTCATGGCCTTTAGAACTCAGTCCTCTAGGGAAACAGGATAAGCTGAGTTTTAGCTGTTTGACTTGAAGGCTGGGTCACCAAGGGGCCTGTGCTAAGGAAAAAAATTCACAGGCTCATTTGCAAAATGAGTTTAAAGTTTGCTATTTTGTTAGCTCTGTGTGTTTGAGAGGAAACTCCTGAGCGCTGGCTGAGCTGGTTTTATCTCAGTTCTGGTAAATTAGTGGATTTGCCTAACACTTTTGGCATGTAGTCATGAAAGTAGTCACAGGTTTCTCTTCTGTGGGTACCTTGGCTTCATATTATGTTTGAAGATTTCCTATATTTGCACGAGCCCGGGTCGAGGTGATAATATGGCAGAGAAATAAAAGTGTACATATTTAAATATTTCAGGATATTTTATAGTCTTTTAGGGTAAGAAAGGGATTTAATATATGTGAAATAGAAGTTTGGATTGGTATATCAAGATTTTCTTTTCTGAAGTGGGCAAGAAATTTAAAACTTTGTGAGTTAAAATCAGAATCTTCTCTATTTTATGAAGTTTCTTGGTTTTGTTTGCTTTGTTAGGGATACTCGGTTTTGGTTAACATCTTTGTGAGACGGAGATTCCCCCCTCCAGCATCCCTAGCCTTCCACCTCCCCACTTCTGAACGTCAATTCTCTGTAACTTGTGGGAGATGATAATCCCTTGTCTGTCCACAACCCATGTCTGGAGGAACTGAAAGCATCTGAGTGTTTTATCTAATGCGTCCATAATTTCCCTCATGGAAGGCCAAGGAAGGTCAGCTGCAGATGGGCTCGGTGGGTCTCTGCGTGACAAGCTCTGAGTCACCCAAGTGAGTCACTGGCAAGGCGGGAGAGAGTGTTGTTCACCCAGGCTGTTGTTCTCAGAATTTGTCTTCACAATATCCCAAGGTCTCTTCAGATGTCTCATAAGTCACTATAAGATTCACATATCAAATTTAAATCAATTTTAAACAAAAGAGAAAAAGACAAAAACAACCATTTTTGGTCAGGGTTATGGCTCAAGAGCATTTGAGACTCAGCCCCTTTTTATGTGACTTCTTTTTGTCCCCGTTGGGGTTGCTGCCCCGCCCCGGGCGGGGGGGGGCGGGGGGGGGGGGGGCCGGGGCGGGGGGCGGGGGGGGGGGGGGCGGGGGGGGGGGGGGCGGGGCGGGGGCGGGGGGGGGCCGGGGGGGGGGCGGGGGGGGGGCGGGGGGTCGGGGGGCGGGGACTG
>CAUYRH010158661.1:0-46795 GCA_963574655.1 Perodicticus potto | reverse complement strand
AACTGATTAACATAGCCTTCCTGGCATTTTCTCAGTTATTATATGAAGACATTTGTATTCTGCATTTAGTAAGGTTTGCCTGTACCCTTCTAAGATGCACCATAGGTGTGGCCCCACCAATTACCCTCCCTCCGCCCCAACTTCCTCCCACCCCTCCCTCCCCTTGCCCCTTTCCCCGTATAGTTATAGTGTTATAGTTGGGTTATATACCCTTCATACAACAGCTATAAATTAGCTTCGTAGTAGGGCTGAGTACATTGGATACTTTTTCTTCCATTCTTGAGATACTTTGCTAGGAAGAATATGTTCCAGCTCCATCCATGTAAACATGAAAGAGGTAAAGTCTCCATCTTTCTTTAAGGCTGCGTAATATTCCCTGGTATTCTGCTGGAATATTTTGAGTATTGCCTTTGTTTTTAGAAGAAGCTGTTATTTTCCAAATTTACACTTCACTTGTCTTTGATTAGTGAAGTTTACTGAGTGTTCAATAGTTATAAAATGGTAATAGACCATATGTATTTATGCGTTGAAAATGATCTGTAGGGCAGAAAGAAGGTCTGACCTGAAAGCTGCTGTGTGTGCAGTTGTGGTGGGGACAGGGGCCCACACACAGACCTGTGTCCTAGGGATTGAGCACATGGTGGGAGTGTGAGCTTTGTCATTGGCAACATACTTGTGTTGACCATAAGGAAGTGACTAGAGGCTCTGGCAGTGGAATAGAAAGAGAGCTCAACTGCTTCTACCACTACCATGTGGGTGCAGTATATGTGTGTCCTCTCTGATCTCCACACCCACCACAAATGGACACCTGGACAGTGCCCGTCATGCAGGAGACAGGGGCAAAGCTTGCCTAGCACGCACAGCAAGGAAGAGGACACCGGTTTTCCTGGTTCCAGAGCCTCCTTGCTTCTCTCTACGCTCCCTCCATAAGGAAAGATATATATGGGGAATTTTCATGGCTTGTAGAAGCCAGGAAATTTAAAGCTGGAAATAAACTACATGTTAATTATCTAAATGCTTTATTTTCTATGTATGAAGAAACAGAGTTCCGGGAGGTTGAGCATCTTGCCTCGGACATGCAGCTGGCTAGTGCAGGTGTCCTGACCCTTGCTCTGTGTGTCCCCTCTGCCACTTCACTGTTTGTACTTTATGTATTTACTTACCTATTTAGATTTATATTAAATTTGCTACAGTAACATGTCAAACATTGTAAGTGTGTACTTTCTTTATGTACTGAATTACCATCTAGATGGGTAACTGATGTGTAGATCTAAGGGTTAACTTACTGGATACCATTTAAAGGTGGTAGTGTTATCAAAGATGCTTTTAAAGGGCCTATTTTACTGCTTTTTTTTCCCTGTTATTTTGGAGGTAAAAGAGCAGGCATGTCAATGGTTTATTTTTTAATGATTATTTTATTTCCAATGCTTTGAAAAGATACTGAGCTATTCTGTTGCCTATTAAATTAATTTTTTAGTCAATAGTAAATAGAAAAATCAGATCAAAACCAGGTCAAATATCTGTTGGATTTTGAACTCTATGGTGATAGGTACTAAGAACACCAAGTCGGGGATAGAGACAGCTTTATCATCAACAAAAGTCCATCTATATTAGTTTTCTTACATAATCAAGGTATGCATGCATGGTAGGTAAAATCGATTATTCTTGCATTATCTTACTTTTGTTCACTATTATCTAATTAAAAACTTCCTGGGTATTTTCACTCTATTCTGTCTTGATGCTGGCAGGCAACACATTAGTAATTTTAGCAAGAAGCAAATCTCTGTATGCTTCTTTTCCCTGATAATTGTTAAAAATTATGTAGGAATATGGCTAACAACTTAAGTTTTAACCTTTAAAATACTGAGTCTATATTCATCATAATTAACATTCTTTGCCTTGTTATTTCCTCTAAAAAGACTTGTTTCAGAAGTATTTTTTATATGCATTTTTAAAAGAAATAGCAACAAGCGTGTATTCTAAATGATGATCTTTGAAATGAAACTATTTTTAAGCTGCATACTAAAAAGAGGGACTTTTTGGAAGTGCCTAGCACAAGGTGTACTTTTGAACTAAAACACTGTAGAATTTCCAAGAGAACAATTTTATTTTTCTTATAAAGAGTTTTATAAAAACTCTCATAAAACTTTTTACTTCAATGCCCATTAGTAAGATGATAGAAAAAATCTTATTATTAAATTTTGCCAGGAAATGGTCAGCTACTAAAGAGACTTATAGTTTAAAAAGTTACCAAGAAAACAAGCTTTTTGATTTTTCTTTCCTTACTGCTGTGGAAAGAGCTTTTAATACTGAATCATCTACATTCCTAATTAAAAATTAAAAGGAAACACCTTCACTAAAAGAACATTCCTGTATTTTACTACTGATAATCACCATATCTGAGGATTATGTGAGTAAAGTGTTAGGAGAAAGTATTTGCAGGCAAACAAGTCTTATCTGGGAAGAATATAGAAATATCCCTAGCAAAAACATATAAAATCGCATGTTCTTTAGAAATAAAAGACACAATGTATTATTTTTTATAGTTATATTTTATATAACAGAAGAGGAAAGAAATTCTGTGTGAGAAAGAAAACAGATTGGACTTAGGAAGCTTTGAAAATAAATTTCCTGCACCAAGCTCAATGTAATTTGATGTCTAATGGTAGTTTTCTTCTCAGGATACTATTCTCATGTATGAAGAGGAGTCCTGGATGACTTCCTAATATGCGTGAAGTTGTTTCTTTTAATTGACACAGCACAGAGACACAGCCTCTTTGCGACCTGTAAATACATAGTCATAGGAAGGAGGAGATGGCAGCTCTCGGGCCACCTCTGGCGGCCTGTGCGTGTGAGCCATGCTGTGCTGTAGACTTTTGCAGTGACCAGAGTCTGGCTCTTCTCAGCAGCCAGGCCCTACCTGTTGGCTTGTGAAGGTTGGGGTCCATGGGAGAGTTCCTAAACGTGATATCAAATTTCTCCACAAAGTTTTATTTGTTGCTAGCCTATTAGAAAATGGATTTG
Organism: Perodicticus potto; assembly: GCA_963574655.1. NCBI lineage: Eukaryota > Metazoa > Chordata > Mammalia > Primates > Lorisidae > Perodicticus > Perodicticus potto. Next base: position 43,771 of record CAUYRH010158661.1, on the reverse strand, counting down.
TTTCTCTTTCAATTAGCTGCTAATTTAGATGTCTGAGTAATACCTACCCATAACTAGAGAAATGTAGGAGGGAAGCATCAAGCGTATCCCTGAGTGATTAAAATTTGGTTCCAGGTCATAGCTTGTAACCATTAATGACAATTTACTGTTGAATAAAAAATCTTTAACCTCAAGACAAAGGACAGCTAGCTTACAGTTTAAGAATCATTTGAAGATGATAAATTCATTTGGACATGCTTTTTGAGTTGATGTAATTGTATTTGACTGGTTATATGTATGTATTTGGTGAGGGCTGAGGACCAAATCTTGAATATTTGACAGAAATTTTTCAACCAAAATATATTTAGATTGTCTATATTGGTTTGGGTATTTTATTCACAAAGAAGACTTTAAATATTTTAATAACTATTCAAAAACTAAGAAAAACACTCCTCTGTGCTACATTTTCTACAGAAATATTTTTTCAAACAGTCATGAATGAGCACAGACCTTACAGGTGAGTGTATGTTGTTACCAAACCTCGTTAGGTGGAGAAAGCAGCCTATGGTTCACTTAGCCGTCATTTAGCTCCTCTTGGAAAGCTGTGTCACACTGCCATCTTGTGGCTGTATTTCATATCAGAAAGGAATAAAAAATAGCTGAAATTTAAAAAATATTAGCCCAGTGTCCTCTGCTGGCTCCCACCTGTAGTTTAATGTAATGACTCTGAACTAAGTAGAAACACTCTTGTCAACTAAATGTAAGTAAGAAATATGCTCACCAATTAGATGAGATCACTATAAGTTATCTAAGTTTTATCATTATTAGTTGCACGAAATAAATTGGAATATATTTCATTGAGAACTAAATATTAAATAGTAGTATCAACAAATGCTTTACTAATGAATAAAATTTTGGTTTTTCTTTTTTTAAAAAAGTAATGATTTTAAATTGTGCTAGCTTTTCTTTTGGCCTCATTTTTTAACAGAGGAAGCCTGTTTCATCAACCCGGGACTTGCTTTTTCAGGTATCTGTCAGACCTCCACGCCTCAGGTGACCCGGCCTGGCAGTGCATTGGAGCCCAGCACAAGTGGATTCTTCAGCTTATGTACAACTGCAAAGAGGGCTTTGTGAAAGACCTGAAAGGCAAGGGCTTCTCTTCTGATTTATTATGCTATTCCTTAACATCATTTTAATATGTTTGGGAGCTCCTTAACTGCTAAGGGCATGATTACCTAATTTTCTTGGTGTCTGTTCTTACTTTCTGTTTGTTTTATGGATTTTTTGAACACCAGTTAGCATTATACCTAAGAGTGAGTGACAGAACAAGGATGGGAGAGAACACTTTCCACTGTTTTTTTTTTTTTTTTTTTTTTTAATGCTGTCTTAGGAGGCAACATGATGTTGTAGAAATGATATTAGCCCCTGATAAATAATAGTCCGCTAATTTCATCAGATGTATTTTGAGCCCCTGCTCTGTAGCGGGCACTGTGCCAAGTACTAGAGAGACAGTGAGTAAAACAGACTCTGTCCCTGTCCCACAGAGGCAGAGGAAGGGAAAGGCATTAAACATGTAAGTAACTAAATGAAATGTTGAGGCAAGTGACAAAAAGAATAATAACAGGGTATTATGAAGGGAAGTAACTGAGGAGAATGCTTTGGATGGCTGTTTTAGAAAGGTATCTCAGGGAAGGCTTCGTATTAGAAGAACTGGAAGGATGATTCTCAGCAGACTGTAGTCTGAAAATCACACGTGCAAAGGCCTTGAGGTCAGCTGGAAGTGAGAAGTCATAGGTGCATTTGCATGCAGGATTATTGACTTTTATTTGTATAATCCTATTATTAAACAAAATATTGAATGTATTGAATGCCTGCTGCACTCCAGACAGTTGGGAGCAATGTAAGGACAGCAATGAGAAGGACACACAAGGGCTTGGCTCATTCAAGCTCACAGAATAATGGGGAGGCAGATGGGTAACTGACTGGTGGGATATAACATGCTACTTCCCAAGATGGGGGAGTTTTGAATGCCATGGTGGCACTCAGGAACAGCATCTGATTCAGAGTTTGAGATCAGAGAAGTGATATTCTGGGATCAGAAGGAAGTGGCGTCTATTGTAAGAGCTGAAGATCTGTATCGCCTGGTTGAAATAGAAGAGGAGAGGCTTAACAACCAATCCAGGAGGAGAAGGGAGAATGAGCACAGGGTTTTAAGCGAGAGGAGGCAGATTCTGTGCGGCTGGACGGTGGAGGGGCCAGAGCAGGAAGTATTGAGGCTGGACTGCGGAGGCTCTGGGGCCTGACAGCCTTTCTTGGCCACTCCCAGGAGTTCAGACTTTACCCAGAGGGCGGTGGGGGAGCCATTGAAGGATCTAAGCTGGGAAAAGACAGGAGCAGACTTGTTTTTTCAAAAGACAACAGCTCTGACTTCCTTGTGGTAGATGGGTGAGAGAGACCAAGGCCAGAGCAGTAGAGCCAGTGACGAGGCTGGCACAATGAACAGGCATCTGACCTGGCGTGGAGGTTGTGAGGCTGTAGAGAAGCCCTTGTGTCCCAGAGCTATTCAGAAAATAGGTGATGGAAAAATGAGGAGGAGGAGGAAGGGCTGAAGGCATTCCTAGAGGTCTGACTATGGCAGTTAACATGGCTGTGTCCCTGAGTTAGGTAATATGGGGGAGAAAAAGTATCCGTTGCCTTTTGTTTGGACAGGTTGATTTGAGAGTTGTCTGATATACAAGTAGAGATAGCCATTAAATAGTTGGATTTAAAGAGTGAGAGATTTGAGTTTGGTCTGCATACTGATGGTTGGCAAGAGTTGAGATTGACCCATGAAGTTGAAAAAAGAAAACCCAGGATAGAATCCTGAGGAGCAGTGTTTAAGCGGCTATTAGAAGAGAAGCCTGCAAAGAAGAAGATGAAGAAGGGGTGGACACAGGGCAGGAGGGAGACAGGAGGACATAGTGTCACCAAACCAGAGAAGGGAGTAGTCAGTGTGGGCACTGGGGTGAAGGGGAAGATAGGAGAGAAGTGTCCTTTAGAATGTGTACTGAAGTTGTTGGCAGGGATCCTGGAATGCCGTCAGTGGCCTGAACCCTAACTGGCTGCCATAAATGGGGAGTAGTTGTCCTTATCAGGTCCCCGGGAGGGTTAGGGGATGTAACATGACAACCATCCCGGCACAGAATGAAGCACAACAGAGAGGTCACCATTATTTATTTATAGCATAGTTTTATCCTGAGTTCATTGGCTTGGGCTTGAGTACTTTACAGCTCTGATTTTGTTCTTTTCTATGCTTGATATTTAAGAAAACCCAAATCTCTTTTTGAGACCATGTCAGAATTACTATTAATATTAATTATTTTAGCAAGGGAAAATAACAGCAATTAATATACATAGACTGTGGTCTTTGAGAATATTTAGAGTGCCTTTTATATTTATTTTTGTGTTGATTCAACCAATAATATTTTAGTTTACTCTATCAGGGCTCTCAACCTTGACTGACCATCAGAAGCTGCTGGGTCCATTTATCACCTCTCAAGTTCTGGGCTTCACCCTATTCCATGCTGATTATATTAAAATCTCTGGAGGTGCTACGTTAGTAACTTTCAAGCTCCCGGGTGATTCGGGCGCACCCAAGGTTGATCCTCAGCATGCTATGTCTTGTGTTAGGAATTGCAAGTGTGGTGGTTAGCAGGCCTCTTGGAGCTTGTTGTCTAGTGAGAAATACAGAGCATTTTAAAAGTCACATAGGTGTTCGTTAAATTATAATTTTGAGAAGTACTGTGAAGTGTGGAGTAGAGGACCAAGTCTGGTTGAGGGGGTAGTCCATGGATATCTTAATTGAACCTAAGTGATGACCTTCAGTTCTCTAAATAGATGTGGAGAAGATTCCAGACACCTGGGAGGCACTCAGTAACAGTCACTGCTGTCTACCACGCTTGGATGGTGAACGTGGTGACTGCATTCATCAGATACAAACACGATATATGGGCTGACAAAGGATTTTCTTTCCTGTGCTTATAAGAAACGATCTGAATACATAATTTGTATGAAAATATTTGAATTTCTGGAATGTGTGTGTAATTTATAAAGATAACATATAGGCTTTTTGAAATTGGAAAAATTCTTCTGGAATTTCATGTATCTTACTGTTATATCCTTACCTGAAATATCTGATAACCAGTGTTTCATCACCAAAGGTCTGAATCTTTTCTTGACGATAAAGGGAAGTACACCCTTATTCCTCCTTTCCTGACATCTTAATATGCTGTATTGCCGTATGTTTTCATCCAGAACTGCTTAAAATCATTATTTGGGGCGGGGGGAGGGACCTATATGTAACTTACTCAGAGCAAGCTTGTTGCAGAACTTTCTTATTGCTTATGAAATAATTAAAAGAATGTACAGGAAATGGACCCATTCTTTAGTTATAAGCTTTGCCTGACGTTACTTTCATAAATCGGTATTTTGATTATAAAGTAAAAATCATAATACCATACAACTCCTTGAACTTTACAGTTTTCATAACAATGCAGCATACATTTCTTATATTCCCTAGTCAAGTATTTATGGGTTATATTTTTAATGTTTCCTTTGACATTTGGAACCTGCATAACTATTCCCTTCACTGTTAATAAATCCTACTTATCTAAATGTATGTAATCCTAACATAGGAGAGACTTTTCACTAGCAGATTGGTGTGGTCTTTTGAGCTTCGATCAGAAGCAGCTTTTATTTTATTTTGGAGAATCTCACACATATTTAAAAGCAGAAAGTCTAATGTAACATCATTCGATGTTGTCACCTTAGGTTCAGCAGTTACCAACTCCTAGCCAATGTTATTTCATCTGCATCCTCACCTGTTTTTCTCCCCTTGGATTATTTTGAAGCAGGTCACATAATGCCATCCATAATTAATTCAGTGTATAATTTTCAGAGATAAAGGAGTTTTTGAAAACTGCAACCAAAATACCATTATCATTACCTAAAATATTATCAATGCTTTCTTAATATCAAATGTTCTATTAATTTTCAAATTCAGAAGCAGGTTAATACCTCAAATCTTTCTAAGTATATTGATATCATTGCTTTTTAACTGATAGTGCACATGCAAATAATATTTGTGGCATAAATGCAGACAAACTGTGTTTCCTAGAATGGAAGAATTAGCCATTAGTAAAATATGGTCTGCCTCGGCCAACCTGCACTTATATTTTTCCTTTTGTGATCATTAGTATCTGTATATGTCAGTGGACACACGTTAACTCTTTAATATACACTTACCTGCATTGCTATCCATATGTAATGTAATTGTAGTATATGTATGTGTGTTTATATAAAATATTAGTTTTACTTATAAGTTTTCCTAGGAATATCCCCAACTTTTATGTGTTCTGTAACTATTAATGATGGATCTCAAGGGATATTTTATGATTATCTTATATATAGAACAAATGTAATATGGGGAGTGGTCTACTAAATAATATTTGGCATTTCTATTTGACATTTCCTCATAATTGTGACATTATAGATTCAGAAGAAAACTGGGGATTTATCTTGTTCAATAGATGATTTTAGCTCTATTTTGCATGTGAGGAAAGTGTCTCAGAGAAGCCAGGGGACGGATCCAACTCCCCTGTCCTGAGTAGGGGTAGAACAAATGCTTGTCCAGAACTCTCCCCTCCCACCAGCCTGCAGTCCTGCCAGAGCAGTGCGTTCAGGCAGCAAGTTATGCGACATCGCCATGTGTTACATCTTTGGAGCAAATATTTTATGAAATAGGATTTCTAAGCGTCATGTCAAAGCAGACCAGCATTTCACCAGCAAGGGATGGCCCACTGATATCTGAAGACACAGGGAAGCTGTGCCCCAATGTGGCCAAGCTGGACAAACTGTTTCTGATTGCGTGACTTTTATGCTATTTTATGCTTTTATATAGGTGTAATTACTAATCTCTAAATTTATGTTAACATACTGTATTCATTATAAATAAATGCTGTGCGAATGAACAAGTTCAGAAAATGGAGATGAATGGGAAAACATCCAGACCCTTAGAGGGATCCCAGGAAATAGAAGGATATTCCTGAGAGAGACCATGCGTCCCTTCCATAGCTTAAAGGACTTACAGTACCAGGGGTGTGTAAAGAGGCAGATCCAGCAGCCCTCCACGGATGCCACTGTTTTGTCTTGATACAGGTGTGTCTATGTTTTATCTGACCTTCCGTGCTCAGCGACTGGGTCCTTGTTTGTGTGGCACCTGCTGGTTTCCTTGAATTGATTGTAGCTGTCTACTGAAGCTGTCTAGCACATTTGAAAATGCAATTACTCTTCTGACCATAAGAAATTGCTTAGAAATGATTTGCTTGTGTAAAGATTGCCTGCATTTCATCTGGTACTTTGTTATAAAGCTACTTTGTTTTTATTTGGGTATTCTTAGGATTCTACTTTGAAAATGAAAGCTTGTTGTGTTCCAAATCTAAAGAAAGTGAGTTTTAACAGGTTCTTCCACTATAATCCCTGTGCTTGGACTATTACCACTGCAGAAGGGGGATTGATGTCGTCATTTAAGTAAACTACGACAGGCAGAACGATGGGTGAGAACTGAGACAGTTTTGTGAAATGACATAAAATTTTAAATGAATAGACTAAATATTTCAAACAGGGAAAGAATTCTTGGTGTCTTTTTAAGTAAATCTGGTCTTTGCACATGAATCTAAGAATCTAATTAACATAGAAATATTTTTCCAAAAAAAGTCTTTGCGTAGTGGTTTGGGGAAAAAAAATGTTAATTGTATTTAGTCCTGCGGTCTTCAGAGAAAATTTCATGAGCAAAGATGGTGAAAGATGTTCAAAGAAAGCAGTCCTGCATACAAAGCTGCCTTTTTCCAAGAAAGATTCTTTTGTAGCTGAAGCATTTGGCAGCAGAGGTGGTCAGAAGGTTGATATTCTTATGAGCAGTGCATTAGCTCCTTCTCTGGACTCCAGTTTTTATAGTAATAATAGACACTAATCCAAGCAGATGGTGCCCTTCAGAGTGTAGCACTCAGGCAGACCAGGAGATCACCCTTGCATCTTACGAACACCTGGCCGTTTATCCCCAGACATTCTGCAGTTCTCCTCAGTGACCTAACTGTATGCTTTATTCCTAAGAGCATAAAAGGATGGGAAAAAAAAAAACAGGAATAAAACTAAGGATAGCATTTTAAAAACTCTTCTTCTAAGCTTCAGTAATTCTGTTGGAAGAGTTTGTTATGTCTTTCAGCCTGAACTGGTTCACCATTTTGCTTCCGTTTCCCTGTTTTCAAAACAGGCCTGTGTCCTGAATTGTTGCACACATTAAACTTTTACCACCTTATAAGAAGTGTCACTTGTCTCTTAAAATTCTTGTGAAATAGGTCCAAAATTAGACTAAGTCTTTAGGTTTCCTGCCAGGAAAAGCCTTTGGTTAACCCCCTACTGACATTTGCAAACAGGATTTTTAAAGGTGGCCTTCAAAGGTGTTTTTTTCTTTGTTCTAAAAGTGACTTTGAGTTTAACTCTTAAAATATATGCAAGCTATGTCTAATAACTGGAGGGAAAATGCATCAGGCTGCTCACCGAGTAATTATCTTCTTCTTTCAGATATACATTTAATTAGAACTTCCCAAAAGAGCATATTAGACTCAGGGCTCAACAGCAGACAGTTAAAACAGGACCATTAGCTTAAGCAAACAATAAATCCTTAAAAAATAGTCACAGAGCAGGGAAGACATTTATGCATAGTGTAGGCTCGCTTTGAAAATTCAAAGATGATATATTCTATCTGAATGGTTTATTTTGAATCATCACAGTGAAGAAGCCATCATAGAAAGAAAACTGTTAAGAATAGAGACTATGCTAAATATCTACCTCTACAATCATTTCAAATGTTCAGTAGATTATTAGTTACTTGCTAAAAGAAATAAAAATGTTTACATTACTCCAAGGACCTTCAGATACGAAAAGGTTGTATTTTCAACACAAGCTCATAAAATATGTTCATAACTTATTTTATTATAATTATGCACGATCTTGTGAATGTCTAAAATGTATCTTTTCTATTTACAAAACATAACTATGACCTGTAAGTACATATTTTTTGTAGGTTTTTTAAAAAAAATAATAGAGTATATGTAATTCTGGTATTAACCACAGTGCAGAGTTAGGTAGACTTCCCGTCTGCTAGATTAAATTGCGTCCTCCGTTAGGAAACTGTCAGCAGATTCATTGAATTTTCTATGGAACTATAAAATATTTCCATGGTTAAAAAGTTAGTACAATTGTGTCATTCTACATATATTCAATTTTAAAATAAAATTATAATTTTTATTTTAAAGTTATTATAGTGAAGTTGTACATTAGGAAAGTTCTCTAAGGCATTTATTTTCTGGAGATTTAAAAAATGGTTTCTTTCCTGAAAGCTTATGTGTGAGCAGTATCAACCCAGAATGATAGAGGTTAGTTTAATAAGAACAAGGAAAGGTGCTACCGCACCAAGCACAGATACAAGATGCTAATTTCCATCTTCTCCTTGGTAGACTGGGGATGGAGCCCATAAGTAGCTGCCAGGGGCTGACTCCGTGGGCAGCTTCAGGTTTACACTTGTTCTGCATGTTGTGACCACAGAGTCTTTTAAAAATATTCTTTAAAAGATGAAATGCTTAGTGGAGTTTTATTTATCTGCTTCAAGATTTAGAAGCCATATCATATATGTATATAATACATAGGTACATATAGTGTGTGTATTACATAATATGTGTTAGGCATGCATGTATATGATAAAGTATTAATAGATTCAGGAGAAGAAAGTAAAGTATCAGTTTATGATACAATTATAATCACAATTATCTGCTATCGAAGTAGTGGGTTGATTCTCCTTTCCTTTGTGTCCTTTTCTGAGAAAGAGAAAAAACAAATACTTAGGTGATATTTTATATACTGCAAATTAGATTTGAGCTGTATGCCATTAGAAATGTTGTCAATGTTGTTTGTCAATAGTGTAAGTCAGGTTTTATTACCAGAATGCCAATCAGCAGGTTTTTACATAATGATTATGGATTTGTTTTCAAATCTAATATGAAATGACAGTTTTCAAATTAAGATTAAGATTAATAATGCTAGTAATTTAAGCAGGTTTTTTCAAGTCAGTAACCTAAGACTTGAGAATTTGACTTACCTTTGGAATAACATAGCATTCATTTGTAGATCCTGTATAGTAAAATAACAGCTGTGGAATATCCTTGGAAAGAGTTGGATTAAGGTCTCTTTCCTTGTTTCTCCTATTTTATAATAGATTCTATTCACCTTACAATGAATGATCTATCTTTTTTAGATCAGGCAGGCCTAAAAGGCTGTGTCAAAGGACCTTTTCAGTTTGTTATTGTAGCAGCTGGCTCTTTTCTGCTGCCCTGGCTTACTGTACATCTGGAAGAGGACTTCTGGCAGCTGGGAGTCATTTCTTGTCTAAACTTGTCCCCCATCCTTAATAGAAAAAAATTTTTGACAGTGAATGTCAACTACACGTTGAATCTTAACATCACTTGGTGATTTAAAAATATTATTATAAGTATGTTAATTCTTGTGTAATTTTTGTAATAATTCTTTTACTTAAATATTCTAATGATGCTTTATCTGTATAAATCTATATGCTAAAAAGAATAGAGCCTTAATAAAAACATAAATAATTTTGTTTTATTTATCACTTATCCAGCTTAATTAATTCTTGCTTAATTAGTCAATATTATAATAGCTAAAATATACTTCTTCCAAGTTCACACCTATAGTTTTGCTTTTAATATACCTTCCCTTTTTTGGCCTCTTGTTGGTCAAATAATGAATGGTGTTGAAATATGCATCAGAAATATTGCCTGGAACCTGCTAAGGACAATCCAAAGTGGAGTGAGTTCACAGAGATTTGTTAACTGTGACTTTTTTGTTCATTTGGATTAAATGATTCCTTTTAAATTGAGGAAATGTCTCTGTCAGAGCTTTAAAAATATTATATATGTGTGTGTGTATGCATATATATATATATATATATATATATAAAATCAGAAGATCAAAAAAGCATTTTTATCTGTTGACACAGGTCTAATTCATGAGGAATTTGTAATTCTACCTTGATACGCCCACCCCACCCCCACCTCCCCAGCTTTGGCATTGAAATTCTTCTGTGTGGTGTGCTTGAAAGGAATCCCATCCTGCCTGTGTCTGTGGAGGCTCCCGGGCCTGCATGTTTGGTCAACAAGCAACAGTGGGTGGTCGGGCTGCAGCGCAGGACAAGGGCCCGCTGTGCGCAGGAAAATGTGTTCAAAGGTGTTTAAGGGCGGTAAGGAAGTCGGCCACCCTTCTGAGAGTCCGGGGGGCTATAGATCAGTGTGCCCGCACTATTGTAGACTGTGAGAAACTTGCCACGAGAAGCATGAAGGATGAGAAAATATAGTAAACGTATTCACCTGGCTCCACATCTGCAGGCTTCCCATAAGAAAGGTCTCTTCTGCCCTTTATGGTATACAGAGTCTGTTAAAGAACAAAAATAGTGACTACTATTTGCATTTAAAATTGGAAAGACTTGCACAGCTTGAGTTGAAAGGATTTGACTGATACATGATAAGGTTTCCTGAAAGTCTTACAGAATTCTACCATATAATAAGCATTTCCTATAAAGTCTTCTTAAAGTCCTTATCAGTTTTTTACAGCATTGTGGGATTCAAGAGTTTTAATATAAACCCTTAAGTTTTTGAGCTTTGTAAAAGATCTTTCCAGAACTATAGTTTAAAGTCAAACTCATTTATCTAGTAGAAATGTCACAGTTGCTGGGAAAAAATAGCAAAGGTTTTACCTGGTTCATAGCAAATTGTGAAGGATTGTTTGTTTTCTTTTAGAAAAGCAGTACATCTCAAACTTTGGATTATTTCTGTCCTACACCTTTTTATTCTTTTAGTGCTGTTGCCAGAGTTGTTTCATTAGTGTTCTGAAGAAAAATAACTTCTGCATCTTCTGAAAACAAATTTTCCAACTGTTTTAATAAAATAAAATTTCTGTTCTTCATTTATATAGTTTTCTAAAAGTAATTTTTCCTAATTTTATGTTTATAATTTGTTAAATGTCCCTGCATACTCACAATTAGAGTAAGAATTCCTTTTGAGAATGTTGCTAGAGGTTTATTTAACTAGAAAACATTACAGAGCTTTATTTAACTAGAAAAATAAAATAGCAAATTTTGACTTTCAGTAATTAAGAAATAATTTAGTTGTCTTTTTTTTTTTTCACATTAAGTATCTAAAGAATTTTTTTCTTCCCAAGATGCTTCTTCTAAGCATTCATAGATAACATATGTATGTTTTATTTATTGGTAAAATTGTAACTCAAACACTAGTATCTGGAAGTTAAAATAGCTAGACCCTAAGAATATTTGCTAGTATAATTTTGTTGTACCATTTTTCCTACAAACATCACATAGAATTTTACAACTGGAAATATTATGGTGATTAATGATTTCTTGTGCTATAGGGTTATGTGCCTCTTTGTGGTTTGGCTCCAGAATAATCTTCATCCTGTAATTATTCTTCGGATAACTTTGATAGATCATAGCCAAGTTGATTTTGATCTTACAAATACTCATTTGACAATATTTCTTGGTTACTGTGCTTAGTGTCTTTAAAATAGCCAAGCTCTAAAGGCCATAACATATGTTATACAATTCTGATGATGTTTTCACCATTTTTTTTCTTTTTTTTTTGTTGTTCCTTTAGTATAATATCTTCATGCTGTAATTTCCTTTTAAAGCATAATTTTTACATTTGCTGTGTGTGTAAAAGTAAACTTTTTAAACATTTAAAATGGTAATACCACTGGTATGTGTCCTAAATAGGAATCATGAGCAGAATCTTCTCCATTTTGTTCTTAGTGGTTATTTAAAGTTTTGGATTCAAACTGTATCATAGAGTTAGAATTTTACAGCTAAAAAGGACTATACATTTGTAGTTCATAAAGCCCTAATTTTTACAGGTCTGTATTATATATAAGCCTATGACTCCTGAGCTGCTGCAGAACCCCATACTGATTATACAGCCATGAGACTCCGTAATAATCTAGTAGTCTACTCTGATTTCAAATAAAGGGAACAATTTATTAGTATTGGTCAGATGAAGGCATAGAATTACAATGTTTTCATTGGGGCGGAAAGTAATAACCTCCTACTTCACAAAAAGCTTTTAAAAAATTTTCACCTGGAAAAATCCTAGGAACGGTTCATCTCTAGAGAAAGTTTGTTGCCAGGAACACAGTTGACTTCTCAAAACTCACATTAATGCACTATTTGTTTGAAAAGAACAGTCTAACACAAAGTTTTACAAAAACTTTAGTCTCTGTCACCTGTAACTGGTTCCGTTGAAGTTGGGTTATGCAGTTGAACACAGTCTTCCGCGGGATGTCAGGGTAGGTAGTTTAGGTTTTCGGAGAAATAAGTAAAATCTTTCAGTTGCATGTGATCTGCAGATCAATGAGAGTGTAATGTAGTGAAACTTCATGATAGTTTCACTATATTTTCATTTATAACCATATGCTTTATATAATGTATGTGTTTCTCTTAAACTCGTCTTATGATAATGCTGTCCTATTATGAGGTAAAACAATCACGTGGAAATAGGCTGATTTGTTGTGAAATATTTAAAGGCTTTTGCTGATTTTTATACCTTACAGAAATTGTTTTTTGTCTTGTTTTTTGTTCTTTTATATAGTAATCCTTACTGTTACTTGTCAAAACCACTTGTTTTGTGATAATTTTGTGGGTTAGAAATATTACATAATTTAAGTTTAAAAATAGTGCTAAAATCCTCAAGGTTTTTGACATTTGGTAATAAATAATTTGTGCAAATTGATATTTAAAAGTTTTCATTAATTTTGTCTTCAAAGCATAGTCTTTATAAGTCTCTGTAAAATAATTTGTTGTAAGATCATTTTTGTGACCCCCCAAAATGCAAAATGTTAGGGAGAAAAACACATTTCTGGTTAGTGCCACTGTTGATTTTGCAGAGCTCAGGCATTGGTGTGTAGCTGTGGAGCGCTACCTGCTGGTCACTCAGCAAAAATACATCTTAAAAATGTATTCCAGATGCTAATTAACCCTGGGGGGCACGTACTGCTCTTGCTCCCTGCTGCTGTTATGCTTGCTGGTCATGCTAGGCTACCAATTAAGAAATTAGTCTGTGTTTAACTTTCTTTTCCTGGTATCAGAGAAGACTGATGATGTGGTTTCTAATAGAACAAAGCATATTTTCAATACAGTTTCTGTTATTAAAGGAAAAGAAAAATCTTTCAACAGTTTTGAAAGTCAAGAATTAAACTGATACAAATGATAAAATACAAATGATTTAGTATTGAATTATTTTTAAAGTTGTGAAGCTACCGCGTTTGGGGGGAAAACTTTCTCCATATCTGCTTAAGCAGTGATTATTTGCACAAAGGCATGTAGTCTGCTTACCTTCTGAATCGTAAATTTACAGTCCTGAAACCTTTAAGAGTGACATGTAGCATTTTAAATTAAAGCATTCTCTGCTTATACTTTCTACAGACATTTTAATATAAATTTTTATATGTCGTTTTTAATGGGATGATAAGTTTGGGCCCCTTTGTGCTTTTTAAGGTATATAAAACTTTGTATTTTGATATTAATTTCCTGAATTCAACAATTAATAGCAGTGTCATCTTTGTAAATTTTGAAGAAAAATGTCATAAATTATTAAAACTTCCACACATAAACTTCCTCTTTGATATAGGGGGGAAGTCAATTATAAAAAATATTGTTTCTGTACTGTTCATTTTTTTTTTTTACTCTGTATCATATGCATCATTTTTTCTCTTTTAGCATACTGGATTACACAAGTTGTCTTATCTTAGATGTATAATAATACTTTCTAAAATAGAGATGCATGAACAGCATTAATTTAGCATGGTAGTTAAAAATAGTCTTTAAAGAAATTATATTCCATTTTTAAAAATCTGTTCAAATGACTCAATTTCTGTTTCTTTAAAACCTACCAGACAGAATTGGAGCGGCTCTGAGGAGATGTCTACTACTCTAGCATTAGGTAGGGTAGCACGTAACAAGAGGGGCCCATCAAATCAGATCTTCTCTAATCACACAATCACTATCTAACTTCTCTTCTTAGCCCTTTTTACTATGTTTTTATGGTTTATTTATTTATTGGTTTGTTTACCACCAGAATGTAAACGTCTTGAGAGTAGGGCCTTACATATGACTCATCCACCTTATCCCCAGGGTCTGTAGTTCCTGCCACATAGGACGTGCTCAATAAACACTTCTTAATTGTTACTAATTAACTAGGATTATCAGTGCCACAAAATTATTACATTAGTTTATAAGTTGTGGGGTTTTTAGCACCTTGTAACAAATCCATCAGTTTTTAATATTCTGTTAAGCTGTAAAATAAGGAATATAGTTTTTAGTGAATTATTCTTAGTGAATAATTTAATATCAGTCACACATTATATATATATAACATTATATATAATAATATATAACGTTATATATATATAGTAGGAGTTATTTGCAGGAGGTTCAATGACTATGGGAAATACGGAGATACAATATTTAACTTTTTTCTGGGAGAACATAGTAGTCTATTGTGGAGATAGGCAATTTGTACCTGTTTTTTTTTTCTTTTTTTTTGAGAGAGAGTCTCACTCTGCTGCCCTGAGTAGAGTGCTGTGGCATCATAGCTCACAGCAACCTCAAATTCCTGAGCTCAGATGATCCTCTTGCCTCAGCCTCTAGAGCTGGGACTATAGTCGTCTACCATAATGCCTGGCTAGTTTTTATATTTTGAGTACAGATGACTCTTGCTCAGGCTGGTCTTGATCTCCTGACGTCAGGAAATCCACCCACCTTGGCCTCCCAGAGTGCTAGGATTACAGGCGTGAGCCACTGCACCCAGCCTGGCAATTTGTACCTGTTAACAAATAGCAGGTTTAGAAGGTAAAAGTCAAACAAACCATTGAGTCAAGTAAACATTGTGTATTTGAATTGCTCTACAACAGCAGAAGGATAGAGAACAGGTTAAATAGGTAACAGTAAGAGGTAACTTTGTGCAGTAGCTGTAATTCAGGTTGAATCTTTAAGGATGTGTGTTTAATGGAGGAAGAGGAGAGATGAACGAGGCCTTTCAGGTGGAGAGGGTAGCAAATATGGTAGGAGAATGTAAGACATGTTTTTATGTGGAGAGTATTTAAGTGTCCTGTATACAGTACTCTAAATTCTCTGTATTATTCATTAAATCCAGCTTAGTTTGAAGATGTTCAGATGCTCAGCTGAAGAGCCGACAGGTTTTTATAGACTGATGGATAAGGCGGATGTTACCACTTCAAGCCAAGGTCCTTAACTCCTGTAGCCATATAGGACTCCATTTCTAATAGCTCTTCACATCCGTTTTAGAAAAATTGTTTCATAGTTCTCAGCAAAATTTGCTTTGGAAAACACTGGTGTATACTTTATCCTGAGGGTTTTCTGGAGGGTTCTAAAATCAAGAAAGTAGAATGTGAGTGTGAGATGAATCCAAGAAAATAAACACAGTTTCTTAACAATAGTAGAATGTTTTGTTTTCTTGAATATTAACGGTGGAAGGTGAAAAGGATCCAAACAAGGTCACTGGCATCAAGAATAGAAACAGGGAATCAAATCCCACACTCCAAAGAAAGAAATGATGGGATGTGAATGTAAAATGTGGCATTAGGGAGCAGTCAGAGACAACTTGTGCTATAAAAATTTGTTACAAATCAGTTCTATTAAAAGAAACCGAAGAGTCAGAACTCAAGTGATTTCCTTTCCAAGTGCCAATGAATTGTTTTACTTCTCCTCCTAATTTGCACGTTCTCTACCCTTCCCTTCCCCCCAAGTTTTGCTGAATTAGGAATCTGTACAAATCTATTTAGAGAAAATATTTTTTATTTTGCTTAGCAAATGCTTTATTTAAGAGTAGAATGATTGAGCAAGACATAGCCTCAGAGAAGCAATCTATGAAATCAACGAGGTAGGATATGTAGAACATATGTAAATACCTCCTCTGTCTTCCAGGTAATCCAGGCCTGCACAGTCCCATGCTGGACCTTGACAACGATGTGCGTCCCTCAGTGTTGGGCCATCTCAGTCAAACGGCGTCACTGAAGAGGGGCAGCAGCTTTCAGTCTGGTCGAGATGATAGTAGGTATCACCCCCTAACTCCTGTTTGGTGTTTTAGATTTGTATTCATGTAATTTCAAATTTTCTTCTCTTGGAAAATTCTAAAATTTGTGTTGTTACTGGTGCTAAATAGTACTAACCGTCATCTCGCACTTATGAAAGCAATTACCCAGATATTAAACTTAAATAATGAAAATATATTTTACATTAAAGAAATGCTATTTGAATTTTCATAAATAAGCTATTGAGTACTACTCAATGTTTATTTCACCTATTAAAAGTATAGTTTTAGTTTTGTAGTGGTTGAATTTTTTTAAACATGCTACAGAAAAAAATTCTATGAGAAGTTCTTTAAGATGAAGTTTGCAACAAAAGTAAGTAATATCTATAGTCAACATACCTTTTTTGACGAAATTAAAGCTTCGGTTTAAAGAGAGATTGGTTTTTTAACCATAAATTAATCATTAATCAGTTTTCCCTAAGATAAAGCATCTAAAATTATAACAGTGTTGCATTTCTTAATTTTCTGAAGCAGATATTTACCTATCATGAGACATAAAATGTATCAGCTCTAATGCAGTCATGTACGCAAGTAGAAAAATTAATTACTGGTCATTTATAATCTCAGTAGCAGGCCTGGTGTGGTGGCTCATGGCCTGTAATCCTTGCACCACGGGAGGCTGAGGTGTGTGGACTGCTTGAGCTCAGGAGTTCAAGACCAGCTTGAGCAAGAGCAAGATGCCATCTCTACTTGAAAAAAGAAAAAAGTAGAGAAACAAGCTGGACCTTGTGGTGGGCACCTTCATCTGAGCTAATTGGGAAGCTGAGGCAAGATCACTTGAGCCCATGAGTTTGAGGTTGCTGTGAGCTGTGATGCCGCAGCACTCTACCAAGGGCACAGAGTGAGAATCTGTCTCAAACACACACACACACACACACACACACACACACACACACACATAAAATTTCAGTAACAGAATAAGGAACTCAGGGTAAATCTTACCTTACATTAAATTCAAACATCTCTAAAGTTTAAAGTATTTTATATTATTCTTATAATAGGGACATGTTCGAGAGTTTTATTAACAAATGTGAATGTCCATCATATGAACACCTCACAATTAGATGATTCATTTGTACTAAATAAAGAACTGTTAGTATTCCTTCTTCTTGTCCTGCTGCCATTCCCCACCTAGTCCACCAACATTAGCGTAAACAGTGACAGGCCAGAACTGTTCCCTTCTACATTTTGTGCCGTAAGTGTCTACCATGGTCAGACTTTCCGACTCTGGAGTATGGCCCACCTGAATTTTTAAAAAACATTTCCGTCTCTTAAGGAGACAGGATATCAGATCTAAAAACTCTCTTCCCAGCTTTTCTGTCCTCATGGAATTTACTACCACCAGTTCTCATGCTGACATGCCTAGATTAATTAGAAACCGCACTTGAGGCTGGGTATAATGAATTGCATCATCTTGTACAGTTCAAATTTATCCTGCTGGAGTTTTACCAGGCTACTTGTATCTATCTCACCGAACTTTGGAAATACTCATAAAGTTTGTGAAATTTCCAGCCATGATTTTCTCAAATATATTTCTGCTCTGCTTCCTTCCCTGGGACTCTGATTGCGTGCGTTTTATGCCAATAGATTATTCCTGGAATTGCTGAGGTTTTTTTCTCCCCTGGGGGCCCCTGTGTTTCCCACTCATTGCTTCATTATAGAGTCGTTTGCTGTGCCTGCAACTTTTCTGACTTTTTTCCCTCCAGTATGTGACCTGAAATTTCAGATACTGTGTTTTATAGATGTTCTATGGTTCTTTTTAACACCCTCTCTTTCTTTCTGCATTCTTTTCATGTTTTTCTTGAAATTTTTGAACATAGTCATAACAGCTGATAATATTCTCATCTGTTAATTTCATCATTAACAGAAGGTTAATTTCTGTCATTTTGGATCTGATGCTCTTGACTGATTTTTCTCCCGATGGTTGGTTCCTTGCCTTTGGGTATATCTCATCATGTTATATTGTTTCTCAGATACTGTGAATGTTCAACCTTGAGTGCCTAGGTTTTGTTGTCTTCCTTTAAAAAGCCCTGGACTTTGTTCTGGCAGACAGTTCACTTACAGATCAGTTCAACCCCTTCAGAGCCTGCTGTTAATCTTTGCTAGAGCTGGTCTAGCTTAGCCTTAATTTTAGGGATACTTCACCCCAACTCACTGGGTCTCTATTGATTGGTTCAGGTAATTGATAAAAACTAGTCTCCCTGGCTGTGGGGAGCTAAAAAGCCACCTCTCTGACTGTGTGATCTCTGGGAATGGTCATTCTTTGTCTAGCATTGTGAAGTTTCGCTCCACATTCATGTGGCCTGATCCTCAACAAAGATTGAAGAAGACTCTTTCGCAGGTTTCTGCAACTTTTTCCTACCTAGCTCTTTCCTTTCCTGAACTCTTCCCTACAGTTTGCAGTCTCCACAGCCTCCTTGAACTTTAGTCTCTTATCTTTCCAGCTCAGAAAGGCCACTGAGTTTTGCTCTGTGTCCTTCTACTTTGCCTTTATTGCTTAGAAACTGTCTTTAGGCAGAAAGCCCAGGTGTCTGGATGTTGCTTTACATGTCACCTGTCAGGTATCAGGCCTGGGCTGCCTTTTCTGCAGTGTCTGAAAACAGCTGTTTCATAGAGTTTTCCAGTTTTCTAATTGTTTATGGCTGAAGGTTAAATCCAATTCATGTTATTCCAGCATGGCCAGAAGAGGACGTTAAATAGTTTAATGTCCCCAAAATTATTACTTGTATTTGAATATTGTGAAGAAATGCCTACAGTAAAGTATAGATATGGTGAGAGTTGAGGAAGCTCATTCTCAACTTTGTGATCAAAGCAAAATTCATGAGCCTACATACTTTGTGATTTCTGTTGGAGAAAATTGGACATTCCTGCCATATCTCCTTAGTTCCTTTAACCATTCTTAGGAAATTGCTCTTGATGTTATTCTATCAGTGAAATGTCATGTAGGTCTTTAAGTATGACAGGATGGATTTGGAAAGAAAAAATTAAAATTCATTTTTAATTATGATGAATAGAATTTAGACAAAGTAGACTTAGAAAGAATGGAGAGAAAGGAGTCTTGCATACATGCACGTGTGTAAAGAATTTGCAAGTAATAAAGAGATCAAATACAACACGAGGCTAACAGTTGTTCTCTGTCATTAGGCAGGACATCATGGGGAGCCCTGCTAGTTTCCGAAAACCTTGATAATCGAGCACCCGTACATTGAGTAATTACAGAACTTCCAGCTCAGCAGGATTATCTGGCAACACTGTATAGTAGCTATGCTAACACTCCATTTTATGCTGAACTCAGACAAAATAATTTTACTAATTAATCTGCTATAAAGAGATTTAGCTGAAGGAATCTTCTTGGAAGCCTTTTGGAATTAGTTTACTAGGTTCTTAAAATTATCTAAAGACTTTTCTTATCATAAAATCATTTAAATTAGAATACTTATTAATGGATTTAACAAGAGAAATTGAGTTTACTTTCTGTTTATTTTGTGAGTTTTCAAGAAGAATTTTTCTTTTAAATCAGTGAAAAGGCAATGTACCCTCTGTAGTTTTTCTGAAGTGGGGAGTAATCTCCAAGATCTGCTCCTTGACACCTAGTAATACCAGTCTGTAGAGAAGATCTGTATATGTAGAAAAAATATATATGTATACACACAGATGCTCCTTTACTTATGTTGGGTGTTAGGTCCCAGTAAATCCTTCTTAAGTTGAAAGTGTGCTTAATATGCCTAACCTATCAAACACCATCACTTAGCCTAGCCTACTTTAAATGTGCTCAGAACTCTTATATTAGCTTACATTTGGGCAAAATCATCTAACACAAAGCCTATTTTGTAAGTAAGTGTTGACTATCTCATATAATTATTGTAGTGAAAGTAGAAAACAGAATGGTTGTATTGTACTGAATGCATAATTGCTTTTGCATTATTTTATAGTCAGAATCCTAAAACAAACCATCATAAGTTGGTGGAAACTTTGTATTGGTGGAATATGTTAGTGTCTCACAAAATGACATTTCTGTCAATGATGGACAGCATATGTGGTGGTAGCCCCAGAGCTGAAAAGTTCCTAATGCCCCGTGATGTCATGGCTATCCCAACGTCTTAGTGCAGTTCCTTTATTTTTTATAAATTTAATGTAGTGTCATGTACAGTGTTTATATAAAGGCTTCAGTAGTGCATGGTAAATCCTAGGTCTTCACATTCACTCACCACTTATTCACTGACTTACCCAGAGCAACTTCTAGTCCTATAAGCTCCATTCATTGTAAGTGCCCTATACAGGTGTCCCATTTTTAATCTTTTATGCCATATTTTTCTATGTTTAGATATTATAAATATGCAATGGTACCTTTGTGTTAAAATTGCCTTCAATTATTCAGTACAGTAACATGAAATACAGGTTTATAGCCTAGGAGCACAGCCTAGGTGTATAGTAGGTTGTACTGTCTAGGTATGTTTTAAGTGTGCTCTACGATGTTCCCACAACATGAAATTGCCAACAGAGGCATTTACTGGAATGTATCCCTGTCTTTAAGCAACACATGACTATATTATACACCAGACCAGAACACACAAAGAGCTGGTCCCAGGTTTAGTGCCAACAGGGTCTTGAATTCTGCTTAGGTTACTTTCACTTTAATTTCCCAGCAAATAAACCTTACCAGTGATATATTAGATAAGGATACAGGTGAGTTTCTCATACACAGGGCATACAAAATAGTGTTCAATATAGCTGTGCCAAAGAACTGAATCTTTTGAAACATTATTTTGGGAGAAGAGCTCATGTAAGAGTCTGTTGGCTGTCATGTAAGGCATATCTTTTAAATGCTTCAATTTAGAGTATTCACCTGTCATTGGACTCAGGACATGGTTATGGCCTGCCCTCTCTCACATGCTGCCTGTCATTTGGAAAGCAGTCTTTACCAACTGCTATTGGGAAAAAAGTTCATGTCAGCTGTCTCAAAATGAAATCTCATCTTGTATTACCATCGTGATATATTTAATTGGCTGTTCCATTAGATAATAAACTCTGTGAAGGCAGAGGCCTACGTTGTTCAGCATTAGTGCTGAACAATTTAGATCTTAGGTGTAGCCATGTGATAAGCACACAGTTGAAACTCACTAAATATTGGTTAAATGAACAAATAAAAGTTTACAATGTGCTCGGAAAGAACCGTGCTTTTTACACACATGAAGACTGAATTTAAAACATTTTCCCGTAACTCAAAGCATAGACAAAGGGCTGATATCCCTAATAAATTAAAGAGGCTCTGTGGGCCACAGAGGAAGTTTCAGTAGTTCTTAAGCATGTGACTAGGTACTCAGCCTTACTCAGGATCATAATAAAAGGCAGGGTAACATTACAGTGGGGTGTCAGTTTGGCAAAAACTCTAAATATTTATTATTTTGTTTTGGTTTTCTGTGTTGGATTGTTACTAATGAGGTTATAATAAAGCTGCTACTTTCATGTGTTGCTGATGCGAAGTGTAAATAACTGTTCTGGAGGGCACTTTGGTAATAACTATCAACATTAACAACTATGTGTACTTTGACCCAGCAATGCTCTGCCTGAGAATTTACACTTACACCTAAGTGTAATGTCTACTAAGTAGGTATATGGTTATTGCTTAAAGCAATTAGTTTTAACACAAAAGACTGGAAAGTCTTCTCCATTAGGAAGAAATATATTAAATTATGATAAATCCAAAATATGGAATGCTGTGTAACTGTGGGAGAAAAAGCAGAAGTGCTATCTGTGTGAATATAGAGGAATTCTTGGATGCATCAGTAAATGGAAAAAGAGCGTGTCTAGCGTGCATTCATTTGTATAAAAAACAAACACATGTAAAGAACATCAGGGAAGGGAGAGTGAATGAATATTTATATTTGTTTGCACCTATATAAACATTTCAGGAAGGCTTGGTGCCTGTGGCTCAACGGGCTAAGGCGCCAGCCACATACACCTGAGCTGGCGGGTTCAAATCCAGCCCGGACCCGCCAAACAACGATGACGGCTGCAACCAAAAAATGGCCGGGTGTTGTGGCGGGCGCCTATAGTCCCAGCTACTTGGGAGGCAGAGGCAGGAAACTCGCTTGAGCCCAGGAATTGGAGGTTGCTGTGAGCTGTAATGCCACATGGCACTCTATCCAGGGTGACAGCTTGAGGCTCTGTCTCAAAAAAAAAAAAAAAAAAAAAAATTTCAGGAAAAATCAAGAAGCTAATCACAGGAGTTTCTGTGGCTGCCCTGAGGGTTGAGTGAATGGGAGCAGGTGGACTTACCACTCTGTACCTTTGAAGTGTTATTTTTTTAACCATTTATTACCTAGTTTGGAAATTAAACATTCACAAATAAATAAAATTCACCCCTGCCTTACTGGAATTACAACAGAACTTTTCACTTAAGGGTATTTTGAAAGGAAGGTAGTAAGTAGGGTCTTTGAAATTGAACTTGACTGGAGAGCAGGACTTGTGAGAGTGGTGCTGGTGGTCTCTGTGAGATTAGAGAGAGTGGCTGTGCATGCTGCTGGGCTCCTGAGGGAGCAGTGCGGGAGAGGGCATGGCCTCGGAAAAGAAAGAGGGAGGAGAGACTGGAAATGATTACTGGGCCCCAAATCTCCCCATCTGTCTTTATTCCCACAAACTTAGAAGTGTAAGTCCTTATTTCTCAATTACTGCAGTAGCTTCCTTAAGTGATAGGTAACCAAAGAAGTTTCAGTACTTCTCTTTTCCTTAAATTTCTTTATTATAAGAGGCATTGTTCATTATGTAAGTGCACTGGAATATGTTCTTTTATGACCACTGGATTCCTTACTGAATTTTACCACCTACGATGTATAATGGCATTTCTGGCAGGCTGATATTAGCCTTATATTTTATTATCAGCTACAGAGTGGCTTTGCCTTCCTTTGTGGTTTGAAGGCATGACTTTTTGAAAAGACATATGCCATGCTAAGGACAAGGTTGAAAAGCCAAAACATTCTTCTCTCTAAAGGAGAGGGAGCACTCCTTCCCAGAGGGAAAGAAGGAAAGCAGAGATCTCTGTTAGGCAAGCACCGCTGCACTCTGAGATCTGGAGGTGGGGGGTGGGGGGAGGGGGAGAAAGGAGGTAGGAGTTTGGGGCCTGTGGGAAGACATAGTGCTGTGGCAAGAATTTCAGTGCTTCACACAGACTGGGGCTACTTAAGTGTATTCAAATAGATTATTATTCTTGATTCAAAGTATATTCATAGCATTTTATTCTCCCCCTCCTCCTGCCCCCTTAGCATGGAGATACAAAACTCCCCACAGGGTGGCATTTGTTGAAAAATTGACCAAGCTTGTCTTAAGTCAACTGCCTAACTTCTGGAAACTCTGGATTTCATACGTTAATGGAAGCCTTTTCAGTGAGGTACGTATACACATTTGACTATAGGTGGTGCTAAGACCTTGTGAATTTCCAGTCTTAAAAGAGTTAGATTTTGAAGTGATTTTTTTAAAACCTCAGGCCCAACATTTATAATCATAGTTATATATTTTAGGATTAGCTAAAAACATTATAAAGCTCTAATACTTTAGCAGCTGTATGACCTTGAACAAGTTAATTGATTTTTCTGAGACTCAGTTTTCTCATCTGTAAACAGAAAATAGTGAGGGTATCTATTTCAATAGGTGGTTATATGGTTAAATGAGATAGTCAATTAAAGAAGAAATGAAAACTTGAAATATAGTCAAGGATTCAGAGTTGGCCAGACATCATTTGGCCAGACAGTCCAAATTACGGATGAAATTATGTTCAGTAGAATATGAACAAATGATAAAACAAGGTTAAAATGTTTGTAACTTAACATACAGATCTAAAATAATCCATATATTATACTTCTGAAATTTCCTAGTTGGGAAGAATTTGAAGATCATGTAATCTAGCCCCATTATTATCAGTCTACATAAGTTTTTATAAGCCTTTGCCTTTTCATAAATCGTACATTTACTTAATGTCTTAATTATAATACATAATCAGTAACATTGTAAATATTACCTACCATAAAGTAATGACTCTGACTTTTGTGTGTAGTACATGGAAATCAGAATCATCACTTTATAATCTTTTTCAAGGGTTCCATAAAGGCCTCTAATTCCTGGAGTGTACATTTTAACATCCTCTGCCTCAAGCTCTGTTTCCTGTCTTTGCAGGAAAACTCTTTACAGTCCTGGGATTGCTGGGAGAGGTGGGGGTCTTCCTGCGGGTAAAGCTATTTCCTGCTTATCTTGGACTTGGCAACATAGAAAGTAGACGCAGACAAAAACTAAAACCCTTTTTATTTTCTCACAAAAGGACACAGCTTTTGTAGTTTAAGACCTCTCCTTGGTGGAAAGTAGGTAGTAGTTAAGTGCTTCAGAGGTCTGTTGAGTCTGGTTTGACCATGGACATAACTTCACACTTGTATTGAAGAAATACATTTGTGCTCTGGAGGGTTTTTTGTTCCCTTTGTGTATTTAAATTCTAGGTACCCACTGTCTCTTTTCTTTTAAACCCACTAGATCCATAGATCCTTGTTTATATAAATAGTTGGTTATCTAATTCATGAAATTTTACTTAGTGCATGAAAACAAACTCCTTAGGGCTCAAAAACCAATCTTGTAAGCATGACTTATAAATGCATTTTTTTCCTTTAATTTCATCAGTGTATTGATTACCAAGCTTTATAAGTCAGTGTTCAAATATTTTCTTTCTGTATCATTGGTATGCAGAAACTCTCTTGAAAAGTTAACTATACAGAGAAAGAGAAAATATGTGTCAGGTTTGGTTGGTCTTTGCAAATGCACAGTTGCTTATTGCTGGCTTGGGAAGATAATGCTTTAATTTTGATTTTGCAGATGTCCAGAAAGAATTTTTTTCCAGCGCCCTGTTTTTATACCTATCAGATGGCATTTTGTGTCTTTGTGACTCTCACCTGGGTGAGGATTGTGTGACTCCTTGTGCAGGGAACAAGTTTGGGCTCTTGGCCCTCTGCTCTGCAGAGGACAGCAGTATCCATGCACCAGCACCTCCTTTCCACGTCTGCTCAGCCTCTGAACCAAGTCCTCAAAGAATGGGAGGGTTAGATGCTCCCAGATCGTGCCTCTGGACTGACACAGATTTTCTCACAGAACACTAGTATTAGAATGGAAACATCCAGTCTATGTCACTTACTTATTAGCTGTGGCCTTAGACAATTACTTCTCTGTGCCTGTTTACTTCCATCGGGCTGGTTTGAGAATTCAGTGAGTTAATCCAAGTAAAGTGCTTATAACAATGTCTGGCAGATGATTAACAGTTTGCTCTTATTATTTGGAATGAAATTTATTCCAGTTTTTAAAATCTCATCAGCCTGGCACATATTATGTGTTCAGAGAACAAAATTTCTTAACAAAACAGTTGAATACCAATGGCTAAGCTAGGGACCCATTAGTTTTCTCACGTCCCTGGTCCTCCTCCCCATTCATATGTGACTTTTAAAATCCTGGACTGATGGATGAGCTGCTAAAGTTGAATTGAAAGATGAATAGTTACGGATTAAATCATATAAAGAATTAGTCCTTAGAAAATGGATCTTAAATCATCCTATTTTTTCCCAGCCATGTGTTTTTCTTGTCCTTTTTGTCAGTTCTGCAGGTGGCCTACCACACATGGATAGTAGTTGCCTTACTTTGAGTCTTTTTAGAGTCATGAAATTCCTAAGAGTTTTTGATCTGGGATATTTTAGTGAAAGGGGAATGTATTTTACTTTCTTACAGGACCTGTGTCCTTAGTTATGGTAGGTATATCCTGTAAGAAAATGTAAATGAAATATTTGGTTATAGATGAAAAATAAATGACCCACTTCATGTATAGCATTAATGTTGAAATGAACAAATGATTTTAATTGGTCAAGTTAGGTATGCCTGTGTTGTTTTATGTAAACTTAAAAGCTGTTGGCAGTAATTATGAATGATTTATAATTCATTGAATAGGGAATTTAGGCATGTTTTTAAACTATTTCCCCTCTACTAAAAAGTGAGAAAGATAACACAGGGACTAGGAGGGAACGGAGGGGCCAGGAGCGTGTGCACCGTCCGTCCAGACACTTGCTAGGTTCTCTCATAGTTCACATGTAATCTCATACAAGAAATCTTTAGATTTCTAAACACAGTTTTCTTGAAATGTCTTACTTGTCTCATTTTGGAACTATGTTGTTTTATTAAGAGCTCATCTGTTAAAGAAGTTTCCAACAGTTTAAAAAATAGTCAGTTCTTCTAGCCCTCAAGGCCCATGTGAATTAACTTATGTGAATTAAAACAGTGAAATCCAGCCGTTGGGCTTACCACAAAGTAGTTTTGGTCTGTGTGTGCAGGAAAGACTTAAGGTTTCTAGTTAACAAAATGGTCAATAGTAGGTTAAGATCTCACCTATAGCTATATTTTGCATTTAAGGTATTTGTGAATGAAAATCTTTACATCATTCAAATAGTTGTTAAATATTAGGAATCTGCATTTTAAAAAGTCACATAACTTATAGTACATAAAATAAAATGTACCATGTGTTCCAAAACTAGGTCTTCTTTTAAAAATAGGGCAAACCTTACATAATTCATTGTGTTGGAGATGTTCAGCTCTTCATCAGATTAAAACAATAAGTAACTATGTTTTATTAACAATTGCAAGAGGCCTGCCATATACCTCATTCCCCTCCTCTTTTGACTATTCATGTATTTGAAGACAAGTCCTTGAATTTTACAAAATATTTGTCCAGTAGATGTCATCATGCATTCATGAGTACTTTTTTTGTTGGGCAAAATTGCTCTGGCAAAATTTAGACTTAATTTTGGTATGACGCTTACTTTTTAACAACAAACTTTTACTCTTCTATTTAAAGATAAACAGAACAAACAACTGTAAAATAGTCTTACCATTGGATGATCCTAGTATGTGCAGAGTTCAGTATAAGGTATACTATGGGGAGTGCAATTAAAGAAGATGCCCTCTAACAATCAGTACACTTATACTTTTACACTGGCATGTCTTCTCTGCAGTACACTAGACAGGTCTGTATGAGTCAGGGCTCTCCAGAGGAACAGAACCACAAGGATATGTGTACATATCTAGATATACACACAAACACACACACGTATGCATAAAGAGATTTATTATAAGGAATTGCCTCATGTCCTGATGGAGACTGACAAGTCCTGAGGTCTGTAGGGTAAGCAAGCTGGCAAGCTGGAGACCCAGGAGAAGCAGGGTGTTAGTTCCAGTTCAAATGCCAGCAGCCTTGAGACGTAAGAAGAACAAATATTCAAATATTTTAGTTCAAGGAAGAAGGCAGAAGAAAACCCCACAACATTCCAGCCTGAAGGCGGTTAGGCAGGAGGAGTCCCTCTTACTCATAGGAGGATCAGCCTTTTTGTTCTATTCAGGCCCATAGCAGGGAGGGCAGTTTGATTCACTCTGTACTGACTTAGATGTTAATCTCATCCACAGACATACCCAGAATAACAGTTGACTAAGGTCTGGGTATCCCATGGCTCAGTCAGATAAAATTAAACATCACAAGGCCCCTAACAAAGATTTGGCAGCATGGGACCCACTGTCACGTGCGCTTCCTGACGTGCCAGCAAGTGCCGGGCTTCTCAGCAGCATCTGAGCTCAGCACCTGCACCCACCTCACAAGCCCCAGTCTGCTCACAGGCCTCTCCCATCTCTGCTTATCCCTTTGGTTGTCACCGTAGATGTCCAGGGAGACCTGAGTCCTTGGGCTGTTCAGAAGCATATCACCGGGCTGAGGCTGGCTGATCTGCCTCTAAGGGCCAATCTGTCATGTTGAGACCCGAGACTTCAGGCTTTAAAAAAATAGGCCTTTAGATTAGCCCAGTAGTGTTCAGGGAGGTCATGCTTTCCTAAATAGATTAAAGTAGACTCTGAAGAACATAAGCTTTAGGTACTCATTTATTTACCAAGTGCCAGGTACTGATACACACAGATACTTAAACATATATACATACGTGCACACACATAAACATGCAGTACATATGCTTATATGCATGTATTTGTGTGTGCACAATAGACACATATACATTTGTACAAGTACACGTATATGTGAACCTGTAGCATGTGCACACATGAACATACATGCACACACACACTATATATACACGCACACATACATACAAACATGTACATCTTAAAATACAAATGTACCTTATGAACAAAACAGTGACCAGGATAGCATGAACTCTCCCCTCTTACAAAGGCTAAACCAAAATATATTTTTAAAAAATTATCCTAAATTCTGGTAACAGCTATAAAAAAAAACAAATACAGTCCTGTGATAAAAAATATCAGTAGTGGGATAGAGATTAGGGAAGATCTCTGTGGAGATGCTAGTTAGCAGCACATGAGACGGAAGCAGCCAGGCAGAGGGTACGGGAAGCAGGTACCAGATAGCGGGAACAGCACACGGAATCACCTGGACAACTAGCATCCTGCTGGCGGCTCAGACCCTTACACTGGATCCTCTCATTCTCTCACTTTAGGCTTAGTACATCATTCCCCTGTTAAAACTCTTCAGTTCCTTCTCATTTGTCTTAAAAATAAAGGAAAAATTGATTTCTCAATTAAATGCTGGCATACAAAGATTTTTGAGTCTCATTGACCAGTGAACTCAGGAGTTAGCTTTTTGAATGGTTATTGAGGTGAAATGTGGAGCTTAGTTTTTCTGTACTCCTATAATTCTTTCAAAGCGAAGGTACATTTCTACCAAGAAAAAATTATAAAAGCTACATGGTTTAATGTAAAATATAAAAGTATGTATAGAGTTTGCAAGTTGTATATCTATACATGTGCTGACCACTTTTTTTTTTAAGACTTGTCTAATATTTTTGTTGAAAACACCCAACTATCCTAATCTTCTTTTACTCATTATGTCAGTATGTTCCTTACATAGACCAACTCTACAAGCAGTTTCCCTAGCTTCTACATAAATGTATGTATATACACACACACACACACATACTTAACATCACATATTTAAAACTTAACTTGAAGTCAATACCATAATCACATATAAGGCAATTTTTCATAACTTGAAAGGTCTCCAGACATACCTCTAGCTAATAATACATGAGATAAAGATTTAAACTTTAAAGGACAAATTTTGCACTATGTCAATGAAGTGTCAGAATTTTCTTTTACGTTGTATAATTTGCTATTGCATCTTTGTTTGGAAAGTTTCTTAAGCTTGCCCTTCTAGGGCCTTTTATATAATAATATTTAGTTGTTGGAAAATTTGTTAATAAAAAGTTAACTGAAATCCAGTTGAGCAGATTTCTCTTTTAATCAATATAGTCTCCCCTACGTTACTTTAAGGAGAAACAGAAATATAGGAAAAAATTAGTTATATCAGCGAAACAGACAAGAAATTAGTTCTAGAATGGTAGAATGCATTCTTTCCTAAATAATATTATAAAATCCTCAAAGGAAGAGCAATGATTTATGTTTTTTAAAAAATGAAACGACAGATGTAATGTTTATATTCATAAGTATTATTTACCAAGGAAATGGAATCGATGCCCAAAGATTATTATACATTCATTCAGAAATTACTTTTCCTTTTATTTCCGTGCTAGTGAATGAGAAATGATGTTGAGAATGTTACCATGAGTATGATACTTTGTGGTTTAACCATATGAAATTGTTGAAAATGGCACGTGAAATTCACCTATAAAATCAGTAATTTCAACTTAATTCTTAGGTTTATTTATGAGAATTACACCTAAAGGTTTTAAAAAGATAACTTCTTGTTGGGAGTTAATCATCCTTTACTCGGAACTTAGATTATGTCTTATACATTCCTTTTAATCAAGTTAGAACCGTATTTCATGTTCTCTTGATATATAAAGGTTAAAGTACTTTTTATTTTTATACATTACTTCTAATATGTTATATTTTGTTTAATTTTTAAGACTGCTGAGAAGTTTGGCCAGATTGAAAGATCAAAGAACGTAAGGCAAAGGCAACATGATTTTAAGGTAAGTTACAGGTAACCCTACCTGTAGATTTTTTACAGGTAGGGTTTTCTCATCCTAGGTCACTAGGAGACTTCACATTCAGGACCCTTATTATTGTTCAGTTTAATTCAATCAGATTGATGACATTTTAATGCAGATTTGCTTGTCCCTCATTTTGTAGAAAATGATTCAGGAAGTGACGCATTCCCTTGTGAAGCTGATCCGTGGGGCCTTGCTCCCGCTCAGCATCCGGGAGGGCGAGGCGCGGCAATACGGGGGCTGGGAGGTGAAGTCTGAGCTCTCCGGACAGTGGTTCACACATGTCATCCAGACCATCAGGTGAATATGGATGCATTCTCTAAAAAGGACTACTTTTTTTCCTTGCTAAAAAAAATACTCATTATGGGAAATGACTTGATACATTTAACAAAGAAGACATTTTTCTTATCCTTCTCTCTTTTCTTTTTGCCTCCACGGTTTCCCGTTTATCAACTTAAACATTTCCTGGATGTTTATGGATGAGAGTGTCATACTGTTTGTGTATCTTTTCTGTTGGTTAACCTAGTATTACTGTCACATTACAGTCCTTGTGGTCTTGCTCCATGAGAAATGATTATAGGATGGTGAAAGCCTTGACACAAATTACTTTGGGATCCCACTCAGCATGCTCACTTTTGTTGTGTTTGTTTCGCAGACTTACTTACGAATCGTTGACTGCCCTTGAAATTCCTAATGACATGTTACAGACTATCCAGGATCTCATTTTGGATCTCCGAGTACGTTGTGTAATGGTCACATTGCAACACACAGCAGAAGGTGTGTTTAGAAAAACTGGTGACATTTATTGACTCTGCCACCTCCTTTTAGCTTCCAAATCTTTGAAAATAAGAGAAACTTAATCTTATGGAAATTTTAATATATTCATCTTATATTTAGCTGCTCAACAGAAATTTTTTTTTTGATGTTTTTTCAAATCAGTTTTATTGAGAAGCAAGACCAGAAATTAAGATGGATATACTATAGAAAATATTTAAGAAGTATAAGGACATTCTTATGGTAAATGTTAAGTAGAAAATGTAAGATATAAAACTTATATAAAATATGATCCCAGATTTGAGAACTTATATATATGTATGCATATGCATTAGAATCTCCACAGTTGACCACCTCCTTAAGTTGACCTAATTTTCATAGACCAGACATCCACCACGTGTGCATACCGGGATGGTAGGCCTTGTTCTTCATGTTGACCAGCTTCATATATTGACTAGTTTGTTACAGTTCCTTGGGTGGTCAATTTAAAGAGGTTCTACTGTTTTTAAAATTTAATAGAAAAATCAGCATACATACAAAAGAAAGATTGTTCTCTGGATCCTAGAATTACATATGAGTCTTGTTTTCTTTATACATTTTAAAATTTTCAGTATTTTCTACATAAAATCATAAAAAGCAATAAAGTTTATCTTTCAAAGCCGCCTTTGGGGTTTTTTCATATTTTTAAAACAAGAACACTGTTATAAATGATATGAGCCATTACTATCTGCCTCGAGGCTTTTTATGTAGGGAAGTTACAGAATTCATGGCTAATACACCGTGTAAATGGAAAGAGAGTGGAATCCTGGCGAGAAACTGAACATTCCCCTCTAAATTCATCACTCCTTCTCACTGGGAACCTGAGCAGGCCCCAGTGCTGAAAGTTTGGGCAGGTGGCACTTCTGTAGCCAGGTGAGAATCACACTGCCATTGTCAGGAACGTATAGAATTCATCCAGAATCCAAATCATTCATCGAAAATTTCAGGGAAAAAATATTATATGACTTATTTCATACATGTTTAATATTGTCAAGAATATTGAATAAATCTAGCCTACAATTCTCCAAATTAGGCTATGTGGTGAAAAATTTTATTTACATGACTATTTTATTGGAAAAATGCACCAAACAATACATATGTAAAAATCTCAAGTCTACCATAATTATATTCTTTTCTTTTATCAAGTTTTTGTAAGCCTATCTAAAACAGTGAACAACCATAACATGTATAGATTTTTATTGTTATGAAGTTCATCAAGATAATTGTAATGAAAAGTACTTGTGTGCTTGTTTTCTGTGTAGAAATAAAGAGATTAGCTGAAAAAGAAGACTGGATTGTTGATAATGAAGGCCTGACTTCTCTAGTAAGTATAAATTCTTTTTGAATTGTTAGCCATTAATGTATATTACATTCAAAATAAATGATTTATTATATTAATAAAGAGCATAAGCTCTCTACCTTGCAACTCTAGTTTCTGTAAATAGAAGTAAAAAGCTTCTTAGTTTTCCTTGTCAGATCATTTTTGTTGAACACTAACTATAAATATTAAAAAAATTAATGAAAACAGTGGTTTCTTTAGAGTGACCTTTCTTCATCCTATATAACTTATAATTTTTGTTTGTGTTGCTTTTTAGAAAATGGAGTATGCTTAATTCCAAGTTATTCAGCAACTTGAATCATTAACTTTTCAGATGGGACTTTTAAGTTTCAGATACCTCTGAAAGTAGTTTTCATGATTTCTCACGCTTTCACACTTGTCTCCTGGATCCCCCACTACCAGTCAGCTGCTGGAACATCCTACTGCCTTAAACAAGGCAGGGCCTTCCTGTTCCTGTCACATTAGTCTGAGAGTCTGATCGTGCCGTCAGTGCCCAGGGCTCCCCCTGTTCTTCCCTGTGACCCTTCACACTGGCTCTCTGCTCAGGATGACTTAGGTCACTCATGGCCTCACTGCTATCTAAAGAAAGCTCAGCCCTCTCCCAAGAGCCACAGCCCACATCTGTGTTCACACATGCTTGGCCAGAAGTTGCTCACATGCCCATTCTTGTCAGCAACAAACCTGGGAAAATGGAATTTTTTGACTGTTCCCAACAATTTCTGTCTTAGTAAGAAAAAAGGAGAAAATAAGTCCTGGAGAGGCAACTAACAGTTTCTGCCTCAGATAAGGAAAGTAGAATAAAATGGCCTTGACTTGCCCAAATTTACAAACCAGTGATGAGTCAACCTGTTGAAGGAGGGATCTTGAACAATATTTCATTTCCTTGAATTTCTATATAGTCTTCACCTGTTATCCACGGGAGATTGGATCCCCTCATGATACCAAAATATGAAGATGGAATCTTCATATGAAGTTCCTTCAAGTTGATACTCTTTATCCACAGATTCTACAGCCACCTGGTTCCACCACTGGTTGAATCTGTGGTTGCAGAACTCTTGGGTATGAAAGGCTGACTGTACTTTTCATTAACAGTCTTTCCATGATGGTTAGGGAATTTGTAGACTCATTTTATTCCTCCAAAGTTCAATATCCTATCTTAAGTTAATATAAATATGTATGTTCTACCATACTTTATATAACAAAGTGGTTTGGAAAAGCAATGCCTACTGATAATTTTTTTCAAGTTAAATCATTATTGAAATGAATTAGGGAAGTTGATCATTTTTAATAAATCAATTATAATACTATTTTAAAGAATTTACTTTTTCTAGAAATATTTTAATTAGTTGTATTTATTCTATTTGTCACAAATTACTATATTTACATAGAAACTATTCTATAGCTAATTGTCTCTTACACTCAGTCTTTAGAGAAAAGTGTGGAGCAGACCTCTACCACCCTGTACAGCAGCCAGCTGAGCCCCACAAAAAGATGGAATACAAAACATCTCAACTTTTACAATGGTTACATGTTGAAATAGCAATAATTGGATATGTTACATTAAATAAATATATATTAGAATTAACTTTATTTCTTTTCACTTTTTTAATGTGATTACTAGAAAATCTGCAATGTGGCTTGTATTTGTGGTTCACATTATATTTCTTTTGGAAAGCACTGGTACAGAGTTAAAAATGCATTGGGCTCAATTTAGAATCAGAACCTATTGTAGTTTAGGCAGTCCTAAAGAAGCCGTATAACCGCTGTGACCATACTGTCTTCATTTGTAAAGGAGGAGCAGGACAGTGCTTCACAATTTCATGAGTTAGGATTAAATGAGATACTATGGATACTTTACAAAGTGATACTTTGTAAATTTCAAAGCTTTAGCCAAACGAACATGAAGGATTTTTATTTGTTTAATACTTACGGTTACTGAGACCACCATGATGATAATCCCTTAAACCTACCTTATTCCTATCTTCAAAGCTCTTTCATACAAGCCTGCCCTGATCATTACAGCAAGCCTGAAGGACAGGCCAGAAGGGAACATTGGAGTATCACCCCTTGAGTAACTTGCCCAGATGAAATAGATGCAGGTAGATTAACCATTGAGTCACCTTGCTGCCTGGTTCATGACACCTGCTCACATTGGTCTTGTGCAGAGGAAAAAAATATATATGTTCAATTTGAGAAAATAGTATCTCTGCTGTCAAGGTTCTGTATTTATTTTATAAAACTGACATACATTCAATAACTCTGAGCCGTAAAACAGGTAATGGCTTAAGGTCCTTCAGGCCAGTGCTTCTGCATCCATAGTGAGCCATGTGGGCCTCCATGGGAGGGGCTGTACCTGGGCCTGGCTGTTCGCGTGGTCATAGATCAGCCCCTGTAAAAATGCTGTCTGAAGTGGTTGCCGTAGAACCTTTTTTGTAGTTTATTTTAAAGGTTAACTATACTATTGTAGTTGCAAGCATAAAATAACTAATTACATTTTTAAAAATTATTTTACTTAAAAAAATTTTTTTTATTATTTTTTCAGGTTAATTTGAGGATATAGAGAATTAGGTTACAGTTTTTGCATTTGTTAGGTAGAGTCCCCTTATAATTGTGTCCCACCCCCAAGAGGGGTGTTATGCACCCTATAACATTGTGCCCATTAAGTGGAAGCACACACATCCCCCTCCTCCAACCCTTTCCTGCTCTCTCATTCCTCTGTTCTCCACCTTGAATTGATTTGAGTTTTTCTCTTTATTTGAGCATGTATTAGATTATCTTCTGGCTTCATAATAGTATTGAGTACATTGAATTTTTCCTTCTCCATTCTTGTGATACAATAAAACAACTAATTTCATGTTTGATCTCACACACAAGCTATATAACTATGTACAGGCACAAAAGAACTAAACCCCATTGCGCCTTGTGAATGAATGATCCACAGGAAGTAGCTCATCTGGAGTCCGACAAGATAGTCTCTAGCCACATACCATTGAGAAAATAGGCTGTAAGAAGACTTTGTAGACTTGGTAATGCTGAGTAAGGTTTTTAGCTATTTAGAATGGATCTCAAGAGAAAAGGCAAATGAATGCTTAGAGCACAAGTCTAGAGTCCAGGTATGAATATTAGTGTTTGAATCTATTGTGGGTGTAAAATTCTTAGACTTTGAACAATGACAAATTTTATCAAAGCTTATCACATACCTCTAATTTATATTTTCTTAATATTTCCATAGTACCAACTCTGTTTGTTTGAAATAAGAGTACTTTTTCTTTCCCTGTGGCTAGGATAGGAAAATGTTGCTTATCACATTAAAGAAATGAACATGCACTTTGCCTCATTATGACTGTCTCTTCAGCTGAAGTTTTATCTTTAATTAGAACTTCACTTCAGTGCTCTGAAACAGCTCATTAAAAGCATCCTGTTTTCATCTCATGTTGAAAATGGTTTCTGCCTTTTTTCAATTTGGATAATTCTGAGAATTTTCTTCTTTCAGAAGAAATGGAATGATGTGTGATTACTTCTTACAGTCAGCTAAATTGGATGATTCACTGACGATATACAGAGATAGTACTATTTCTTTTTTTAGTGATTGTTTAGGCCATCCCTTACTCCCAATATAACTAAAACACATTGAGCCTTCTAGTATTCTCTATCCACTAATATTAATATAGATATAAAATAAAATTAGTAAGGAAGTCTAGTTCAAATTTTAATTTAAGAAATATAAGTAACACATAAACATTGACATATAACTGCCCACAGATGAATTTGGGATTTAATTCTCAATATCATAATTTTTATTTTAACATATTAAATTTTCATACTTTCTAAGGCAGGTAGGTCAGATTAATTAGGCTAGTCACCTAACATGTTTTGATTCTTTAAATCCTCTCTGTGCAATTAGTATTTCATCCTGTATTCCTTTTTAATATTTTCTCTATACTTCCACTTTTAAGTATTCTTTGTGGTGCCCTCTGGTGGTTTCAAAGTGTAGTAATAAAATGACATAAATGCCAAAGCACTGCTGTGTTTTAGCTTTCCTTAAGTCTGGGCTCCTTTCGATAAGAAAATAAATGTCCTTTTCAAAATATTTATGGGTTACTTCCTGCCTTCTGTTGAATTTTTTCATAAACCTCTTAAAACTTGATATGTGTTTTGAGTATAGGTTCTCCAGATTTTTTTGCACGTATCATAGCAGGTTGAGCATTGAGCCTTCCATGGCCCCCTGCCTGTTGCAGGAAACCCAAACCTTGTACCCCATTTCTTGAGGCCAGTTGCCCACACTCTGTGGTTTTGACATGCTCCCATTCCTGAGGTCCTTCAACCCCCGCAGTTTCTTGCCCACTCTGGTCTGTGTGTACTATGCTTCACGAGGACTTGTTCCCTCCTTCCCTGTCCTCTCTAGGGGCCCACAACCCTGGCAATTTCTTACCCATGCTGGGCCGTGTGTGGTGTCCTTCTGTGAGGTCTTGCTCCCTCCTCTCCTGTTCTCTTACTACAGCCATCAGCTTTGGTGTTCTCACTGGCTTGAGGGGGTCTCTTTGACCATCCTGTTCACAGCCCATCCTCCTCCATCACAATTGTTCTCTGAGTCCTACATGTTTCATTCATGATGCTTATGATAGTGTACAGTTGCAATTATTTTAGTTCTGTACTTTGTCTTCAACTTTTTTTTGTTGACTATGACTTTCCGAGCATCACCTGTCTGAAATAGACATATAATGAGAACTCTGTCAGTCTCACTCATAGGTTTCTATCACCTACAGTAGTTCCTGGCAGAAAATACACCTTGAATACTTCTAGGAGCTAAGATATCAGTATTCATTCACACTTAATTTTGAAATGCCTCTGGTTGGACACATAATAGAATTTCTGTAAGTTGACCACCTAAGGGACCGTAACATACTGCTCAATGTACTGAGGTGGTCAATGTAAGGAACTAGGCCTGCTGTGCTAATATGTACATGTGGTGCATGTCCAACCTATGAAAATTGGGTCACCTTAGGGAAGTGGTCAACTATGGAGGTTCTACTGTATTTTTATTTTCTGACTTTATATCGAAAATGAGTATAATGACTTATTTAAAGATTTTTTACCTCCTCCAGATTGTTATTATTAAATTTTGTTGAACAGTACCAGAGAGGTGGACAAACAGCTTTAACTCATCTCTGAAAATAACGTTTAAATACACACTCGTATCTACTAATTATAGTGTCATTTGCCTCTCACAAGAATAGAATCTTGAAGGAAATTTTTAGTTAGACCTAAGTTCTATTCTGGTTAAATTTTATGTACTTTAAATAGTCTCAAGATTTACCCATTTTTAAATATCAAGTGCAAAACATGCCAAACCTAACAACTCGATGCCTGGAAGATTTCTTGTCAGATTATTTGTGTGTTTGTTCCTTTTGATAAATCTGAAAAATTTAGAACTTTTGGCTGTATTCACTGCTGATAAATATATCTTAATAATCAGTGCATGTTTTTTAATTTTAAGATCCACTTCTTTTCCTTTAGCCATGTCAGTTTGAACAATGCATCGTGCATTCCCTGCAGGCACTAAAGGATGTTCTCGAGTGCAAGCCTGGAGAGGCCAGTGTAAGTTCTCTGTTCGGTTTCACCTCTACTTCAGAACTTCCCAGGGAATCACAACTGTACATTTTTGAGTCCTTGACGCCCAGGAGCTTTTCTCCCTCATCACTCGCTTGTTTCATTTAGTTTAACTACATAGGTGTGCTGATTTCTGGTTCCAGCATAGCTAATAAAAGGTAAAATGTGGTAGAGTTGTCACTGATATCACTTTGTGAACAGAATGAACAATTGACCTGTATATTGTCACTCAGTCCACTACTTCGCAGTCTTCTCAGTTCAGTCACCACAGCTAGGAAAACCAGGTGTAGGCCAGCTCTTCACTCACATCCCCGTTCAGAGTAGGGAGACCCAAGCTGGAAGCAGTTTTCCATATTTTAACTATTTGTATCTAACATAAAGAAAAGGTTTTGTTTTATTAACAAAGTCTGAAACTTTTAATGAAAATTCTTCCTCATAGGTCTTTCAACAACCCAAAACACAGGAGGAGGTTTGCCAACTAAGCATCAATATCATGCAGGTAATAATTGCAAGCAGTGATACCCAAACCCTAAAGAAATGCTAGTCAACCCCTCCTATTTATAAGGAATCTATGTATAATACATAGATTAAATATGTATTCTTGTCTCCTCTTGTCTATATACATAATAGTCAAGGGTAAATAGGGCAATAAAATAAATTTAATGTAGAATTAATTACAACTTGTTTTAGCAGTACCCAACCTTTTCATTTTTATTGTATTTTCCTTTTTTATATTCTCTTGGTACTTTATATATATTTCTATTAGAGCACAGAGTAAATGTTAGTCATTTACATTATAATCTGGAGTATAAAGATTTTTGATTGGGACCA
Organism: Perodicticus potto; assembly: GCA_963574655.1. Taxonomy (NCBI): domain Eukaryota; kingdom Metazoa; phylum Chordata; class Mammalia; order Primates; family Lorisidae; genus Perodicticus; species Perodicticus potto. The sequence goes on along the minus strand of CAUYRH010158661.1, from coordinate 4,883 downwards.
GTGCTTTGTACACATATAAATGAAGTTGAACATGTGAGTGAGTGGAAAAAGGTCTTTTGCCTAATAAGTATTTAGGAAATTAATAATTGATCAAAATATCAATGCTTTTCATTTTCTATTATGTATTGATGGGACACATACTTCTATCATTAACAGGATATATATGAAATATATTCCTTGATACATCTCTCTCCCACAGCCACACTACTTGTGAGATATATACTTCTACTTTAATTTATGTAGTTATTTTTGTGTCCAAATAGATTAATATCTGAGAGTTTATTCATCTGAGAATCCTAAAACTTATTGTTTCTGACTTAGGTTTTTATACACTGTCTGGAACAATTGAGCACCAAGCCTGATGCAGATATAGATACTACACAGTAAGTGAAAATGAAATAAATATCATTAATGCTTTTAGGAGAATTAAAAATATAGATTCAAGTTTGATATGTGGTCTTATATCCTAAGACTTCCAGTAAAATTGATTGTTTATATTAAAGTCAGTTTTATGTATTAGACCTATTCTTTCCATAATTTCTTTATCTTCTGAATACAGCCTTATTAGAGTCATACTAAGCAAATTGAACACATACATATGATTTGCTTATTAATTTTCAACAGATTTCATAAATAATAAAGTGGAAAATTTAAATATATCTAACTCCTAGTTGATTATTTTTGCAATTCTGACATTAGGGGAACACATTAGTACTCTTGTTAGAGACTAAGCATGTTGGTAGCATTAAGACTGGGTCAGGGGTGGGCACCTGCAGCTCAATGGTTGAAGTGCCAGCCCCATGCACCAGAGTCTGGGTCAGGCTTAGTTATTTGAGCTCCAGAGAATCTTAACTCATGATGTTTACCAATCCATGTGGCCATCCGTGTTCTATTGGACAGCTTTGTAAAATCTAGTTGTTTTTTTTTTTAATCTGGTTTTTTTAAATCTAGTTTTTCTGAAGTACACTGGCATGTATAACTTTTGTACACCTATGATTTACTGACATAGATAACACTGAAATAAATACCTCTTAAATCTTAAGTTGACAATTTGAGAATTTTTCCATGTTAGTCTAGTCACTGGTTTTTGCTCTTCAGTGTATGAAACTATTACCTCTCTAGAGACCTAATAAGCTTTTAATTCTTGATTTCCCCTGATTTGATTTCATATGTTTAGCTCATTATTCTACCAGAAGTTTGTATTCTTACATCCCTGATATTATTGATTATAATTAATAAGTCTTTCCTTATTATTTTATTAAAATTTCTATTTCATATATCATTGAATTCTGATATATAGTGCAATGTATTTCTAAACTTTTTATATCAATTGATGCTGTTTTAATTATCACTAGTTTATGTTTTAATGTTTTTCAGATCGGTATCCTTTTTCTACCTCTAGATTTTGAAATATTTTGTATTTTCATTATTTTAGTCTTCCATGTGAATTGTAAAATTAGTTGATCAGGTTTAAAGAAAGTAAATCCTGTGGAAGTATTTATTATAATTTTGTTATATCTATAAATTAGTCAATGGGGTTGTGATCCTGCCCCCCCACACACACACCCACACTCTTGTTTTATATTTCTGGTTACTTGTGGGTTAATTAATTTTCTAACTGACTTCACCTGAAAGTGAGCTTGGACTAGCCCCTGGATATTCTGATAAGCAGAATCATTTTAATTATATAAGTATATACTTAGGATAATTAGAATTATTTGACATCCCCCCCACCCCCCGTAGTGATTTACTTTTATATTTAGCTAAATTGAAGCCTAATACTTTGGGAAGACCCAAAATTTTATATGGTCCATGTTAATAGCTAGTCCTTCAAGCCTTATTTGAACTGTTAATTATTAAATATCAAAAGTACTTTTGGAAAGTTATGTGATTTTTTTTTTAAACCAAAACAGTTAAAATTCACATTTATATATAGTTCATTGTGTTTTCAAATTTTAGTGCTTTAATGGTAACTATTCACTTACTTGCTCCTATATTCAGTCTTTCTGTGGATGTGTCTTCCCCTGATTTGTTTGGAAGCATCCATGAGGACTTCAGTTTGACCTCTGTAAGTAAGATGATAAATAGAAAGGAAAACTTGCAAACCTGTTAATAATTAATAACTTTCATAAATCAGTCTAAATTACTTTGTTACTGCCTCATTGCTATAAAATACAGTATAGAACATTGCTATATACTTTGGAGCGATGTTGTACGTGAAAATTTTAGCAAATATAATTTATATGAATTTCACACTTAGAACTTTTTAGTTAGAATTACAACTATATATAGTTCTATATACTGTCTGCATCTGTGCAGTTCCTGAGTGTTAATTAGGTGCCTCAGAGTTGTTATAATCAGGTGGGGAAGACAAGGGTACCTGTTTTCTTTACACCTGTAGCCTCCTCCGCCAGGGAATTTCTGCTTTTCTCTTTTATTTTTGTACATTCTCTAATAACATTTTATCTCAACACAAGTTCAGATAAAAATATATATGTATACATGAAATATACATGTAAACATATGTACATATATATGTATTTATACATGTTATTTTTGACATATACACATATATAGGGAGGATTCACATACATACATTACCATATATATAAATTGAGCCATCAAAATCAAACTCCAGCTGGCTTAAAACAAATAGCCCTCTCTGGTTTGTCCTGAGCTTGAAGGGTGTGTATGTATATATATGTATCTCAAGAAAAAAAAATATGACCTGAATTCTACCCTGTGTCTTTTCCATAGTTACTATATTCTTAAGCATAAATTCCCAAATGAGTTTGATATATTAAGAATAATATAGTTTTAAAGTAACTAAAGAAATTCTAGGATTTTCTAGGATTTTTCTAGAATTAAATTAAATTCTAATTTAATTCCATGGATGACTAGGTAGAAAGCGATACCAGTCACTGAGGAAGGGAATTCAGAAAGAAAACAGGGTGATCATTACAAAGCATCAGGGGAACTTACATACAGACGAGCCACATGTGCCTTCTCAAGGATCAGCGAGAAGAGATGTTTTTCCTGGGTATGTCAGTAATGAGGGGGTTGGATTATGAGGATTATATAAGGGTTCAAGACTTTTGGCTTGGGGCAGGGCTCCGTCTACCTGTTCAGCAGCATAGTTGCTCTCTTGATATTGCTAAGCTACCCAAGGAGCCTTATTGGTTCCTGGGAACTTTTTTTTTTTTTTTTTGAGACAGAGCCTCAAGCTGTCACCCTAGATAGAGTGCTATGGCATCACAGCTCACAGCAACCTCAAATTCCGGGACTCAAGCAAGTCTCCTGACTCTGTCTCCCAAGTAGCTGGGACTATAGGCGCCCGCCACAACGCCCAGCCATTTTTTGTTTGCAGCCGTCATTGTTGTTTGGCGGCCCGGGCTGGATTTGAACCCGCCAGCTCAGGTGTACGTGGCTGGCGCCTTAGCCTGTTGAGCCACAGGCACAGAGCCGGTTCCTGGGAACTTTTCAAGGCCCAGCCTGGGTGCAGGCCTGCCACGGAGACAGGCAGCTGGCCGAACCACAGAGGGGTCATGGCACTCTGTACTGCTCAGTGAGGAGATAGAATGAAAGTGGGGGGCTGGGGGGACCCTATACTGGTAGGATGAGAGAAACGCCAAATATATAAAAGTAATACTGGGTTATCAGTATTTAAGGGGTAGTTAGAAAAAGAGAGCCTGGATATGCCCTGAAAAGGAATAATCAGAGTGATGGTAGAAAATCCAGATAGAGCAGCAATCCTGAGACAGGTGGAAAAGTGCATTTAGATGGAGGAATGCTTGCTACCGTGAGAGCTGAGGAGGCTGGGAGGTTGAGCAGCAGGCCCAGTGTGCTTGGCAGCAGAAGTGAGGCCTCAGGGCCTGTGGAAAAGGAAAGAGGATGGGGATAGGGAAACCAGGGGCTGAAGAAGGGCCCCTAAATGGAGAAGGATCTGGCCAGCTCTTGGGCCAACCATGCCCTCTTCCTCTATCTGTCAGAGCAAGCTGTGTTCACTGAGTCTTACCTTCTCTCACAGACTCCCTAACTTCTTAGCTTTTTCTCCACTGGTACACTTGAACTCCCTTGAGTGGCAGTGGCAGTGCAGTGGTGATGGTGGTGGTGGTCCTTGGAGCTCCCTTCAAGGCTCCCCGTGTTCCAGATCCCATCCAACCTCCTATTACTCTGCCACCGAATGCTCCATATGTGCCACTAGTCACAGGTCATCATCTGTCATGTTTTACTCTCCAGGGTTACATGTGACCAAATTCAGTTCCTCTGTTTTCTCCACTGGAAGATAATAGATTTGGATCTTCTCTCAGATTACTGAGTTCTCTTAGGGTCTTGTCCAGAAGGGAAGCCATTCTGGTAAGAAAGACCTGGATTTGGAGTTAGACAGAAAACATTGGCTGACATCCTAGGTGCTCTTCACTAACTGCATAATCTTGGGTGCATCCAGGCCAAGTGTTCTGACAAAATTGTGATGGCAATGCTTGTGTCGCAGAGATGCCATGAGGAATGGCTGGAGTGATACCTGAGCCATATGCCTTCATCTATAGGTGTAACATTTGATGGGTTGTTATTTTCAAATATACATCACCATCTAAGTTGTTCATGAGCTTTTGATTCATCCTCCAAGGTTAAGAATTTGATCATTTGTTCACTTGTTCTTCCCACTTTTATTTTATGATTGGTTACATTTGAGAAACAAATATACTTACTAAGAGTAAAGACTTTTAAATTACTTAAATAATTTTTCTTTTCTTTCCTTTTTTTTTTTTTTTTTTTTTTTTTTTTTTTTTTTTTTTTTTTTTTTTTTTTTTAATGTTGCAGGTTTTTTTGGAACATGGATTTTTTTTAATGAAAAAAAAAAAAAAAAAAAAAGAAAACAAAAA